>VMDO01004949.1:82974-118067 GCA_007922755.1 Pedetes capensis | reverse complement strand
CTGTGAAAATAATACTGAAAAATTCTCAATTGCAAACATTAGTGGAAGCATTTTAGAAGGATTTAAATACTGGTTAAATTCTAAAACAAGTTTCTGATTTAATATGTATAGTTTTAAAAATAACATATTTTTCTTTAGTTGTGGAGATGGTGGCAATTGCTTGAAATTATTTACTCTTTAGACTTTGAAATATTAATCTGTGTGAACTGGAAAATAAATGGTCTAAAGATAATTGTATATCCTTATAACTTGGTTTCTATAAATTATATTTAAACTAAGGTAAATTTTTATATAAATAGCTTCACTTCTAAACTTTTGAAACTATACTACTTTAGGAGACAAAATACACTTCACATTTGTCTTTTTTTTAATAGAGTATAGATATTAGGCTTATAGTATTAAGATTACACTAGAGAAGGAGACAGATTTAGTTCTCAGTTAAAATCCTAGTTCTGCCGTTTACTGTATGTGTGTGTGTGTGTGTGTGTGTTAGGTGCTGTTGAGTCCAACTCATAGCAACCCTATGTACAACAGAATGAAACATGCCCCAACACCATGCCATGTGCAATATGTCAGTGCTTCTCTGCTATTCATAAGGCTTTTGATGGCTGATTATTTCAGGATTGTTTCAGGAGTGGACTGCGAGGTCTTTCTCCCAATTTTGCAGTGCTGGGGACCGAACCCAGGACCTCAACACAGAGAATAAGCACTCTACCAACTTAGCTCCATGGTTTTAGGGAAGTTACTAAACCTTTGTGTGTGCTTAAACTTTCTATTTTATAAAATGGAAATAATAATTATAGTTCCTTTCTCAGGGAGTTTCTGAGAATTAAATGTCAACATATGTAAATTATTGTGTAGCCTTGGGCGAGTCATACAACTGACTTCTCTTGAGCCTCAGTTTCTTCATCTGTAACATCAGTATTATTCTAGATACCATTAATTTTAAAGGAATTTGGTATTCTTCATTTTACTTATTTTGCAACAATGAAGTTTTTATTTTTTCTAAATATAGTCTTAGGTAGTTCACTGTGGAAGTATGGTAGGGACGCCCAAGAGGAGCCTGTGTATTGGGCTTCTTCCACTGGTTTCTGCATTTCCTGAGCCTAAACTTGAGAGTTATTTTGAGTGCAGTTTGAAATCTAGACAACTGTATGACTCTGTGAAGCTCTAAAAATTTATAATTCTTACTGAAATAAGATGAAAATCATTAGAATGAAAAAAGATTTGATAGGAAGCACAGAACTGAATTTGATTATATTCTTTCTGCTGTTTATAATGCTTAATTTTCATATTTCACAGTTAATTTTATTTGAACTAATCATTTGAAAATAAAGCATTAGTTAAACCAAAGGCCATATAAAACTTTAAGCATCGGAACTTTTTTTTTTCCTGGTGATTTGCTTGCATTTTACTGAGTTACTCAAATCCAGTTTCTAATAAGGTACTTTAATGGTTATGCGATCCTATGCCAGGCATATATGCTATCCTGAACTCTATAATGGTTTACGTGAAAAACTAAAGGTCTCCAATGTATCACTCCATTATATAGAATAAATAAGGTAATATTTGTAGGTCATAAGCATAATACTTAATGTATGGTTTTTATGATAAATAGAGGAGAAAAACTTGTAATTCCTAATTCTTTATTTTGAAGGTTTTAGTTTTTTTTTTTGTAGTACTCCTGTCAAACCCAGAGCTTCACACATGCTTCTTACAAGTGCTCTCCCCTTGAACCATACCTTGAGCCTATTTTTAGTTTGTATTTTGAGTCAAGGTCTTGCTAAGTTATGCAGGCTGCCTCTGGCCTCGAACTTGAGATCCTCCTGCCTCTGCTTCCTGAGTTGCTAGGATTACAGGCATGATCTATTGTACTCAGCTAGTTTTAGATTCTTAAAAGAATATTCTAGCTAAAGTTTATTAGATAGAGGTTAAGACTTTTTTCTGAGTTGCTCAGAATTGTTGACTATAGAGTTGCCATTATTAAACGATACTGTGTTAAAAGTCTGAAATTAGAAAGGTTTTTGGAATAATCACAGCATTGTTGTTGTTGTTGTTAGGTGCTGTCGAGTCGGTATCCGACTCATAGCGACCCTCATAGGGTTTTCAATGGCTGACCATTTCGGGATTGCCTTGGGAGTGGATTGCCAGGTCCTTCTCCCATTTTTGCGGTGCTGGGAATTGAACTCCGGACCTCAGAGACTGCAGCGCAGTGTTCTACCAGCTGAGCTAAATCCCAGCCCAATCACAGCATAGAACTTTTAAAATGCCTTTATTTTGGCCATAAGAAGTACAATCTAAATTTTAACAGTATGTTTTATTCTGTTTGAAATCCAAGTTTTTTGTAGACAATTGATTTATATTTCTCATGTTTTGCTGACCAGTAGGGGCTAATGTTTACTTTTTTGCTTTTCAGCAAATTGAGAATCAATATAGATATTACTGTTGCCATGAAGTGTCAATGTAAGTATATAGTCAAGCTGACTAATTTCTTTGTAGTTTATGGTTCAGACAATTGCCATTAAAATGAGTAACCATTGATTGTATTTTAACTTCATTTTTTCTTTTTAATATTTAAAATTTTTATTTTAGTGTTATTTAATAATGCATATTGTTTCACTTAAACTTAAATTTCTTCTTAGAGATTTAACTTTCATATTAGTGTAATTAAAATAAAAGAAAATTGGAAGAAAGTTTTGTCAATCAGAGTTATGGTTTAGGTATGTTGTTGTTGTTGTTGTGTGCCATCGAGTCGGTATCCGACTCATAGCGACCCTCATAGGGTTTTCAATGGCAGACTGTTTCGGGATTGCCTTGGGAGTGGATTGCCAGGTCCTTCTCCCATTTTTGCGGTGCTGGGAATTGAACTCAGGACCTCAGAGACTGCAGCACAGCGATCTACCAACTGAGCTAAATCCCAGTCCCTTGGTTTAGGTATATTCTTTCTTTTTTGTTTGGAGTACCATATTTTACACCCACATTATTCAAGCTCCTCACACGTATCCTGTTTCACTTTTCCAATTTAGTACCCTTTATGATACTTTTACTCTTTCCTTTTAAAATTCAGAACCAGTTCTATTAAGTGAATAGTGATAAGTTAACCTTTTGCTGTTTTCTTCAATGGCTTCACTTAATTATACTGGTTGTGGTGGTGGTGGTGTTAGGTGCCAAGTCGGTATCTGACTCATAGTGACCCTACGTACAACAGGAGAAACACTATTATCAGTGTTTCTCTGCTCTTCATAGAGTTTTCAGTGGCAGATTGATTTTTAGGAGTGGGTTGCCTGTCCGTCTCCCAAGCCTAGAGTCCCTGGTGTTCCCAGGTGGTCTCCCATCTAAGCACTAACCAGGCCGGACCCTGCTTAACTTCTGAGATCTGATGGGATCAGATGCCACAGGACTACGGCTGTAGGCTTAATTATACTGGTAGAAGTGGAAAAATGCTGATATATCAGATAGATAATGTTTGAATCAGGTTTGCTTCCCAAATGAGGATGCTTTTGCATGAAAAATATCTTTAAGTTATTGCTTAAGAAGTACAGTCCAAGAACTCATTAGTTTAGACAAAATATTTTACTCTGAAATTGTTTTACATAATTAAAGAGATTAGTTTTGGTGAGATATCATCCCAGAACAATCTTAAGTCTGTTTTTCCATTTATTTTTCCTTTATGTTAGTGGTGTTAAGAGAGGAGGAAATATTTTACATCTAAATTTTGAGTTAGTGTTAATGCTGAACATAATGTATTTTGCCTTATTTTGATTGTTTGGATGCCATTAAAATTTTAGTGTTATTTAATTTAGCCTTTCCAAATAAAATTTCCTATTTGTTGATTTTTTTTTTTAAAGCATCAGGAGCTCTGCCTTAAGATTGCTTTTATTTTTATTATTTATTTATTTATTTTTTTGTGGTACTTGAGGGTTTGAACTCAGGGTTTTGAATATATTTTGTAAGTGTTCTACCACTGGACTTCACTCCCAGCTCATTTTTTATTTTTTATTTTGAGTCAGCATTTCACTAAGTTTCACAGGCTACCTCTGGCTTCAAAGTTGTGATTCTCCTGCCTCTGCCTCTGGATCTGGTGGGATTATAGGTGTGTGCCTGGTGCTTGAGATTTCTTTTAATCTCTAAAAATAATTCCTGTAGTGTAGCAACTATTTAGTACTTGTTATTAGGTTCTTGCCAGTTTTCACAAAGCTATTTAATTCAGTAATTCAGTTGTTTATGCTTTTTTGTTTGTGTGTGATTCTGTGTCATCTCTTAACTTTTGAACAGATAAGCAGTATAGCAAAGTGGTACTACTTAATTTGTTCATATCAGGTATAATTTGGAACTGAACATAGTTTATAAAAACTTCTAAATGTATATACATACATGCTTTTTTTAATGCAGATGTTGGAGCAGATGTATTGGATTTAGCAGAAACAATGGTTGCATCTGCAGATGGTCTAGTTTATGAACCAGTAAGTTTGATTTACATAGTTTTTGAAATGTATGCTTTGATGAATTGTACCCTTGAATACAGCTTTGATATTTGTTCTTAGTTTTGTAGTTTTTTTATGTAATTTTTTCTTATCTCAAAAGTAAATCATATTCTTTGTGCAAAATTTAGGTGGAGAGTTGGGTAGAAAGGTTGCCTAATTGCTGAGACTTGAGATAACCATTGTTAATGTTTTGGATGAATCTAAAGTCTTTAATCACTTTATTCTTATTTTCTGTTTTTTTTTTTTTTTTGGTAATCCTTCCAAATAATTTCCTTTTCTCTTTTAGTTGTGCTAGTGATGAAGTTTTCTACTTTTTCTCTAATGATTTGGAAATTCTTAGGTCCTATTTTACTTTTACCAAATTTAAGTCTTTAAAAATATTTGAGCTGTTTCTCCTGTAACTAAGAATGAAGCAGTATCTTTCTGAGAAACTTCATAAGTATTTGCTACTTTTTCTCAGCTTTGTATTCTCCAAAGCTTATGAAATGCTGACATTCTCTTATTATCTTCAAAGCACAAATTGTGCTTAATATAATTGATTTATCAGAAAACACTGTAACTTGTTAGCATAAGACCTAATCAGAACTAGCCCTTAAGAACCTTTTGAGAAAAAGCTTGCAACCCCCAGAACTTTGAGTTGCTGACTGCTTGTTGGTGTTGTGGTACTAAGGTTTACACATGCATTCTTGAGTTCTTTTGGTTATCAAATTGGAAGTTGTGAACCCTTCTTTAAGCAAAACAGCAGCATGCTTACTAATAATGGAGGAAGAGTAGAAATAATGAACATGTGAGGTTGAGGAAAAAAGAGGAAGCTGTTGACTAGTTTTGATTACTGAATTAATATTAGTTTATAACAAAATATATGTCTTTGATACATAGTTTTTATATCAAAACAGTAATAAAATTATTTTGCTATTTCTTTTACATTTTCTAATATATATACATATATATAATTATTAAAATTGATGTACAACTTAATGGGTTTCACTTTTTAAATAGAAATTTCTATAGAAAGTAACTTTGTTATTGCCCATTTAACCCTTTCTTCCTGACCTCTGTTTTCCCACTGACAAAACTGATTTTGTAGTAATTTGTATATGAACTTAGATACCTTACAAATTTGTGTATATCATAGTGCAGCATGTTGAACTATGATCTGGACATTTAGATCCAGGTGGTTATTCTTAGATGCTTGACCATTTGCTTCACGTTTTCTACTATTTTGAGAATAATTATTCATTTTAATGCTGTTTTATTACTTTAATTTTTCTCCTAATCTTAGTTTCTTTATTTTTGTTTTCATTTTGTGGAGGGACTTTTGAGGTTTCTTGTTGTTGTTGTTGTTGTTGTTGTTGTTAGGTGCTGTCGAGTTGGTATCCAACGCATAGCGACCCTCTTTACAACAGGGGAAACACTATTGTCAGTGCTTCTCTCTGTTCGTAGGGTTTTCAATGGCAAATTAATTTTTGGGAGGGGGTTGCCAGGTCCTTCTCCCAAGCCTACAGCTTCTGGTGTTCCCAGGCAGTCTCCCATCCAGGTACTAACCAGGCCTGGCCCTGCTTAACTTCCCAGATCTGATGGGATCGGATGCCACAGGGCTACAGCTGCAGGCTTTGAGGTTTCTTAGGAAGAATATATGGAGTATGTTTTATGGACCACAACATGACTGTTTCTGTACAGTCATAGGATAACGTGTTTGCCCTGCAAATGCTAATTTTCTTGAGGGTAGAATTCTTGCTGTTTCTCGGAAAGAATAAAGGCTTTGAATGCTTGAATTTTACCCTTAATTTGTATGCCTTTTATTTCCCCCAGTAATTCTAAATTTCATGCTAGCATCATTTAAATGATTTTAAGTTCCAGAATACCATTTTATACATATGATAGATTGCCAACCTTCATTTATTCCTGTAACTGTAGGAAACTATAACAGGAAAATATTTGTAATTAATAAAATTTTGATACTATTTTTGAATAAAATCATATTAAAATTTTATAATTTGACTTAAGATTAGATGTAAATCATGAATAGTTGTTCTTAGTAATACTAAAATTTGTTTGTTGCACAAAGAAAGATTTTTAAAATTATATTGTGTGAAAGTTAAGGGAATTTGACAATGCTGGTGATTTTGTTTTCTTTTATTGCAGGTAGTATTTGATCTTTCACCACAGCAAAAAGAGTGGCAGAGGTAATAAGTGAACAAAGTGTTACCATCTGTAGAAATCTAGATCATGTTTTGTCTGTTGTAAACTACCTATAGATTACCATATTTTTATGGTTGAATTATCATAAGAATTTAGTATATAATATAATCCTTAAAATTTCAAAAACTTCATCAGAGCTTAGGAAAGGCATGCATAATCTTTTTTCTTTTTTATTTTAAAACGAATAAATTTTCATTCTTCAAAATTTTATTATTTAAAATTTTTTCATTATAAAGGTAATATATTAATGTTATTTACAATTCAGTTTAAGTAGAGCAATATAAAGAAAAGGAAAAGCCCATTTTGCTTAGTTGTTCCTTTTTAATTTTTAAGAGCCTTCTATATATTTAGGGAAGTAGTCTTTTGTTATAAATGCTTCCCCTTCTATATTTTTCTTCCAACCTGTTTTATGCTTAAAAAAGTGTTATCTAATGACTACAAAAAGAATATATAAATATATATCCATTTTGTTTTCTAGTTCCTAAGTACATTTGAAGGGTCTTTCTCTTTTAATTTCCAACTTTACCATTTGGGAGAATTTTAATATGTAAGTTAAAAGCAGTGAATATTAGGTATCTGGGCTTTTGGCACTTTCAATAGAAAGCCATTCAGTGAGGAAATACTTTACTGTGATACAGAAATATTAAAGTGAGATGTCTCTTTTCATCTGGAATTTTACTCAGTATTAAAGATTAGTAGTAAATGAGAGCAGAATTTGTGGTCTTATTAAGATTATAGAGATTTTCCATCGTAGCTGAGTTGTCTACATACCTTAATATATAGAATATACACTTGGATATTGATTGATGTATCCCAGGCAGAAATTACTTTCATACACACACACACACACATTTGTACTTTCCTACACACATTTTTGTATCATCAAAATTTTTTGTGTTTTGAGTCAAGGTCTCCCCATAGCCAAGCTGGCCTCGAATTTATAATCCTCTTGCCTCAGCCTCCCATGGAAGTGGTGGTATTGCAGGCATGCACCACCATGCCTGGTTCATCAAACTCATTGATCTCTGCCTACCATTAAAGGCTGAACTCTGGAAATATGAGGAACATAAACATATGAAGCTTTCAATTTCTGTTGAGCTTAGATCCAAACATTTTAAATTGTTAAATGTATGAATCTGAATATGAGATATGGTTTCTTGAAGCTTATTTCATTATTTTATTTATTATTATGATGAAGGCACTACATCTGACAGGGCTTCTCTATTATCCACAGGGTTTTCAATGTCTGATTATTTTGGGAATTGTTTTGGGAGTGGGCTGCCAGATTCTTCTTCCATTTTTGTGGTGCTGAAGATTGAACTCAGGGCCTTAACATGCAGAGCAAGCACTCTACCCACTGAACTGCACCCCAGCTCCTTGAATGACCTAGAAATAACTAAAGGCTTACTTCTTCCTGAATGTTGTACATATCAAAATATTTTTTGTCTTTAGAGCTTGCTAAGAAGTTTAAATTTTCTCACAATTGGTATTCAGCTTTCTTGAAATATTTAGAATCCCATTTAATCTCTATTTAGGTAAAAGTTTCAAACTCTGTACAGAGCCTTTCTGGGTTTCTCTGTTTCATGTCTAGATTTAAGATTGATTGTAAACTTAGGTTACAATATAAATATGAGTTGTTATTTTTAATGGGCCCATTTTTGCTGGATTTTAGATGTATGGCACATTTTACTTCCCACTTGTATTTCTAGAAAATGCTTATTTTATTATTATGGTGAAGTATGAAGTATTGTTAGATATAGATTTGCATTTTTAAATACCTATTTGTATGTACAAGTTGAGGTTTAGCTTCATTGGTAGAGTGTCTGCTCTGTACTCTCTGAGGACCTGAGTTTGATCCCCAGCACTGCAAAAATGGGAAAAGGATATGGCAGTTCAATCTTGAAGACCCTGTGAGAGTCACTATGAGTTGGACCTGACTTTGTAGCACCTAACAACAACAAGAACAAGAACAACAACAACAACAACATGTTTCTGTATGGCTGGGGTTTAACTCCTTTGGTAGAGCATTGCTGCTCACTCTCTGAGGACCCGGGTTTGATACCCAGCACTGCAAAAATGGGAGAAGGATGTGAGAATTCACTCTTGAAGCAATCCAGAAACAATCAGCCATTGAAAACCCAGTAAGGGTTGCTATGAGTCAGACCTGACTCGATGGCACTTAACAATAAAAACAATATATTTATGTGTATTTTTTCTAAGTTCAACATGTGTATTTGTGTGTATGTATACTTTATTTTTTTAGAGTAATTTTAGATTCACAGCAAAATTGGGTAAAAAGTAGAGAGTACCCATCTACCCCTCCCTATTATCATCATCCTACATCAGAGTGGTACACTTGCTGTAATTAATGAACATCAATACATCCTCATTATCCAAAGTTCATAGTTTACATTGGAGTTCACTCATGATGGTGTACAGTCTGTGAATTAACAAATATGTACAACGACATATATCCACTATTATAGTACCATCAAGAATAGTGACACTATTCTAAAATTTCTGTGTTCCACCTATTCATTGCTCCCTCCCCATTATGTATAATTTTTATGCTTGGTGAGTTTGAATTTTATTACAAATGACTTGCGATATTAAGATATAAAATTAAGAAGATAAAATCTAAGCATTGTTTCTCAAATGTGTACTTTGCTTTCTATAATGTTGTGCTTTATATACTGATTATGTTTTAAAATATTATAAGAAGAGTATAATGTTTTATTTAAAATCATTGTAGAATAGAATAAAAGTTAGTTGCTTGGGAAAGGAGACCCTAGGTGATATGAAATGGCACTGTGGCTTAATTTACAAAGAGAATGAAATACTTGTGATGTGAGTTTATACCCCAGTAGTATACCACTTAAGTCCATCAAGCCTCTTGTATGGCTCTTATTTGCCTTTTTCTTTGTATCTACATTTATTCAATGCCTGGCAAAATATAAGAATTTTATAATTATGTGATCATATATATATGAAAGATGAGTAGAAGCTCTTTTTTTGTGGCTCTGACTTCATGTACGTTATTGATGGAATTGGACAGGTTTCTGAAGACCAGCTATTATTAAACCTCCAGCCACCTCACCTCACTGTTTTTGCTTTCAAGGAAGTGACCAGAGAAAACTTGATATACTTTATTGTGAAATAAAATCCTATAGTAATAAATATTTGATTCACCTGAATCAGCTAACCATTGTTGTTTTTGAATGACTGTTGGCTTTCTTTGTATTTTACTGTATTTCTACATTATTATTTGTGTTGAATTTAGGATGCTGCAGATGATTCAGAGTAGGCTACAAGAAGAACATTCACTTCAAGATGTGATATTCAAAAGTGCTTTTAAAAGTGCTTCAACAGCCCTGCCACCGAGGTAAGGTGTATATTTTAGGTGTTTAACTGTTTATTCTGCTTACCATGTATTTACTGTGACATAATATTAGTATTCCCTTATCTGAATCTCATTTTTCTTTGAAAGAGAAAATGGAATCATTTTACGCTATGAAAGTTTCTTTTGTTCTTAAATTTTTGGCCTATGATTTGGATAGAACTATCACAAGTATATAATTTCATTTTCATTTAATTTATATGTGTGGTATATCTCTGTATAAAATTGTATTGGGTTTTAAGAACAAATTATTATATTTACTATTATGAGCATGTATAAATTTTGGCTAAGAATTGCTTTTTTATTTCTGTATTTTCTCTTATTGATTAGAATAGTTGACATTAGGAAATGTTACAATCATGAAAATAATATTTTAAATTTAAAAATACACATAGGTTTTACATTTGCTTAGGAAGAAAATGTCATTACCTATTTGATTGGAGTGTGCTCTTTTCTTAGTTTTTTTCTTATCCTGCCTTTCCGCCTACACACCAAAAATCAATGAAGAAAATGTGTTTTTGTTGGACTAATGCTTTTTTTAAATTGAGATAGGGTCTTGATATATGTTTAGGCTAGCCTGGAATTCTCTATGTAGCATAGGCTGGCTTCAAACCCATGATCCTTCTGCCTCAGCCTCTCAAGCACTGGGATTACAGGTGTGCCTCACCGTGCCCATTTTGTTTTAATCTTTCCTCTGACATTGGACTTAGTCCTCCCATTAGATTTGAAGACATATGAAATTTTAGATTTATGTAAATACAGTACAGATGTAATAATTATGTATTTTTTCCATTTTGTAGATGTATGATTTTTGTAACTGTAGACTTTAGGAAATTGCTATTCTGTTTTTGACATTTAGGATATTGCCTAAAAATTTATCTTTAGGGACTTTCTTTTTCCTATATGCAATTTTCACACCACAAAATGGTAACTATATTGAATATATTTTAAGTAATCTTAATTTATCTTGTTTTAATAGGGAAGATGATCCATTACAGTCTCCAAATGCATGCAGAATTCGTGGTCATCTCTATGTTAATAAAGTAGCAGGAAATTTTCACATAACTGTGGGCAAGTATGTTCTTTTCCCCTACTGAAAATACTTTAGACAAGGTTGGAGCTTGGTCAAAAGTAAATTCTTTCCTCACCAGATAATATATAAGTAACCACTAAAGGAATGCTTACAATGTATATTTGTATTTTTAATGCCTTAAGATTGATTTTTAGGGTGTTAATCTCAGGATAGAAAGATTATTAACTTTAAAAACTACTTCTAAACAAAAGAAAAGCAGTCTTGTCATTTTATATATTAAAGTAAATGATCTGTAGATAAATATGAATTAAATCCTTTTACTCAGTAAGTTTTAGTAGCTAGAGAGCTCCTACCTAGATATTTCATTGAGTTGTCATTTTGTCATGATATTATTAGGTTTTTGTTTTGTTTAACCTTTCGGTAGTTCTCATCAAAATATAGTCCCTGACTAGTTCTAGACAAATATTTTGACATAGTTAGACATTAGTGTCTAGAATAAAGTTAGATTAGGTGTTAAGGAAAAATATCAGACTACCAATTTTTATGAGCAGTATCCAGTATAGAAATTGCCAAATGTTAAACATTTGGTAAAGAAAACCCAAACTTTGAACAGTAAATACACTAGTAACTATTTAATTGTAATTGCATTGAGACTATAAAGAATTATGACTGATAAGAGCTTATATAACAGGGTAGTTGACCTACTCTGCAAGTCAATGAAGGCTTTATTGAAGAAAATCTTTGAACACCAGTGGAGGATTAGGAATCTTACCTATACATAAAGAAGAAGAAGGGCATTCAGCAGGAAAGAGCATGACTGAAAGGTTTTTTAAAAAATATATTGCAGAGATATATTAAATATTAAATATAATATTAAATATTATTTATTATGATTAATGTATTATATATAATAATATAATATTAAATATATTACAGAGTTTATAATGATGAAATAAAACTTTTATTTTTCTTTGTTGTTCTTGTCTTCTCCAAATACAGATTTTACTGTTTATTCACTGTTCCTAGGACTCATTTTACCCATCCCCAACCTGATACTGGAACTCTGGAATTTCTTAGTATCATAGAAGCAGTAAATAATAGTTGACTCAAAGAAATTTACAAGATTTTTATTACAGCTTTGCATACAAACAATATCCTAGTCCAAAAGGGAAACACAAATATTGTAGGAATTTATATATTATGGCTTTTTATATTTTTATTTTACTTTTTAGCTTTTTTTCCCATTTTCACTTCTCTCCCCATCTGAGAACTTGTACTATCTATAAAAGAGACCAAATGGAAAAGCATTTGGTTTGTTTCTTATTAACTAAGTGCTACCCTATAAATTCATCCCCAATTGTTTGGTTTTAGGTTTGTCACTTTCAATATTGATCATTTTGAAAGTCTCATTCCCAACTATGAGAGTAATAAAAAGCATGATCTATAATATATATTTTAATATGCAAATGCTAGAGCATGAAAATACTAGAAAACATAAGGAAGAAGGCAAATCCTTTCTTCTTACATGTAGAATCATTAGCAGACTGAAACAGATATATTGGCCACTCAAAGACCATGAGTGGCATTTCTTTTGACTACTGTGAACGAAGAAATATAATCTTCTCTCAATTTCCTGGGAAACTTAGTGTATATTGAAATTTCCACAGGTACTTTTTGTGGCTAAATGACGTTAAGTTCTAGACTCAGATTGTTATAAATAAGTTTTCCATGTATATGAATGTCTCTTAGAGCACTTGAACATCATGTAAGACATGGGATGATTCATTTTTGTGTGAGACTTGATTTCTTTGCAAGATGCCGTGTTTCCCTGACTGTGGTCCACAAATGCCAATCATAGCCCATCCCCAATAGTAGTGCTAGTGAAAATTACCTCTCTCAACCCCTACCAATTTTCAGAACAGTTTTTCCTCCATTGAAAAATTATTTGGGCTAGTTGATTGTGTGATGGGTCATCTCTACTATGGTGATTTAATTTGGTTTTATTATTATTATTATTATTGTTATTATTATTTTGAGAATGTACTTTATTTCCTGAAGTTTTTCTTCAGAGATAGAACATGACTTCAAAATAAGTCAACACATTACAGAAGTCCTGTTTAAATTGCTTGATTTTCTCCCATTGAATATGTGCTCCCTGTTCATGGTGGAATAAATTCTCTCCAAATGCTAAATCATAAAACTTCCTGTTTTTCCAGGTTATTTATTCTTATTTCCTCACATTTCCACTTCCAAATCTTTTTTCTTTTTATCATTACCATTTTTATTAGTAATTTTTCACTGTATAACATAATGGGTTTCATTATGTTTCCATATATTAACTTGATTTTTAACTTTCAGTTGTATGAAGGGAGATGCTTGCTTCTATTATTTCATAAATTTTCAAGTATGTTTTTTAACAACAAAAAAAAGAGAAAGGAGGTATAATTTAAAATAGCTTTGGGTTGTTCTCAAAATCCTGGGAAGAGAAGTCTTTGTTGGGGAGGAGCAGGATGGGAGGAGGAAGTATACAAGAGGGTAAGGGGGAATTTACCTGTGTAATGTACAACAAAATGCATATATGGAAATGTCACAGTGAAAAGCATGTCAGAATGAATCACATTAAGGTGTACATTAAAAATTTCCAATAAAAAAATAAAATAAAATCCTGGGTTGTAAGACCATTGAAATCAGATATAATGCTGTAATTTGATTATTCAGAAAAATTCCTATCTCTAAGTGTGTTTGAAACCCCTAGTAGGAATACTGTCAAAGTGATGATATCAGTGGGGATGTTGTTGTTGTTAGGTGCCGTTGAGTCGGTGTCTGACTCATAGCGACTCTCATGGGGTTCTTAATGGCTGACTGTTTTGGGATTGCCTTGGGAGTGGATTGCCAGGTCCTTTTCCCAGTTTTGCGGTGCTGGGAATTGAACTCAGGACCTCAGAGACTGCAGTGCTACACTCTACCAACTGAGCTAAATCCCAGCCCGTATCAGTGGGGATAGAATAACCTATTTCAGTATTCTTTCTTTTTAGTAATGAGTTTGAGGTAATATGCTTCACCCAGAAGATAGAAGACTTTACCACACTAAACCACTTGCCTTTCCAGTGCACAGGGAGATGCTTTGTTATGCAAGATTTTAGTATGGTTTATGTTGGATGTTAACATACTACCCAAACCAGTATATTACCTTTTTCAAAAGTGCCTATTGTTCTGCAAATTGTCATAGAGAGCAAATTAAACAAATGTTAAAACTGACTAGGACATATTTTAAAATTTGACAATGATATTGGTTACTAATAAAGAAAGAAGAATTTTTCTTGTAGTTAATTGCTACAGTTGGTAACTGGGTAAAGCAGAAATGAGTGGTTAATTTATGAAAATTTTCAAGGTGATATTTTGACCTTTTTTTTCATCCAAGAACAGGAAAGAATAGTAGTTATTCTTAAAGTTATTAAATAAATTTAAGAAACAGGTGAAACTTGAAAGATAACAATGTGTAGCAGAAGAGAGGTTTATTGCTGGAGTAAGCAAACTACAGCTAAGGTACCAAATCCAGCCCACTACCTGTTTTTGTGTTGCCCACAAACTAAGAACGCTGAAAAATATTGGACAAGAAATCAGAAAGAGAATAACACATGAAAAATATGTGAAATGCAATATATATGAAAATATATGAAACATAGTTACGATTGTTTCTATAGGACTGCCTTTGCACTACAATACCAAATTTTAGTAATTTAGCCAAAGACTGTAAGTGAAGCTGTCATCACTTAGTGTCTTTGTTTGGTGCACTACAAATTGCCCTGGTACAGTTATAACTTGGAAACATTATAGAAGTCATATGTATTGCTGTACTGCAGTATTTTATTTACTTATTGTTATGACCAAGTCAGAAAAACTATAGAAGCATAGTCTACACATGCTATACTTTTAAAGTACCGTGGAGTGTGGATTATTTTATCTAATTTGATCACAGAACTTTGTGCTTATTGTGTAATGACACTGTAACTGTGCCAAAAATGTATATGTTGATTTTTATCAGACTGAGCACTCATCACAATATTCCCAACTTACAGAAAAGCATGGTCAGAAAATTTAATATGAAGTATTTATTAGAATTTCTTCATAAAAATTGAAAATGAGGTTGCCATAAAAATAAGTTTCTGTGTGTCTCATTGGATAACCAAGTGAGGAAAGTCATTATAAGTTAATGAAATTGTGTTTAATTGCAACAGCTGAACCAATGTATCCAGAGAAAATAAATTTGCTTTAGGCAATTAGCCTTCAGGGAGAAAAATGCTAATAGTCAATTAAAAAGCAAGACAGGCAGTTTTGAGTGATTTTCCTGAGCTCTTGATAAGTAGATAGGTATTTTCAGTATTGCTCATTTGAGGAGTCAACATTGAGTTTACAGTGATTGAGAACTGGGCACTGTGGTGCACACCTGTAATCCAGCTACTTGAGAGATGGAGGTGGAAGGATTGCAAGCTTGAGGCCAGAGGCAGCCTGGGTAATTTAGCCAGACTTTGTCTCCAATAAAAAGTAAAAAATGTGCTGAGGTTGAAGCTCAGTGGTAGAGTGCTTGCAAAGCATGTGTGAGGCTTTGGGTTTAACCCTCTAAGACTGCAAAAACAATTTTAAAAAGGTTTTGAGGAATTAGTGTCTGTAAATACCCTGTGTGGAACAACTTAGGAAAGAATATTTTTTAAAGAAATTGAGAGAACTTAAATTCAGTACATTATAAAGTGAAATATGTTGTGTTGCAGCTGTGTTATAACTGAAGATGGTAAAAATACACATTGAGCAGAAAAAGACTTACTTGGATAAATTTTCAAGCCTTGTGAAAATATAAAGTGTTTTAAGACTGATTCTATGTTTTCATCAATAGTACTTTGCAGTAAAAATTTGAATTCATCATGTATTTTTAACTGGTAGTAATGAGTTTCATTTGCTCTCATGGACTTAAATATTGTCATTTCCATGAATTTCTGTTAAAAATGAAAGCTGAATATTACAAGTTGTCATGCTACACAACAGTTTAATGGATTGGCAAAGGTAAAGTTTTCTTACAGGTTTTCTGAACTCAATGCCAAGATGGAAACTTTTGTAAATGAGAAAATACCATAAACCACTGTTAGTAAACACTGAATAGCCTTGAAATAAATTTTGTGCATACTCATACACTGAATTTTTTTTTTTTTTTTGTCTTTTCTAGTACTTGGGGATTGATCACAGGGTCTTGTGAGTAGCTTACAAGTTCTTCAACACTGGGTAGCACCCCCAGCCCATTTTTTATTTTAAGTCAGGGTCTTGCTAAGTTACACAGGCTGCCTCTGGTCTTGAACTCATGATCTGCCTGCCTGCACTTCCTGAGTTGTTGTCGGCTTGATAATGTTTCTTAATGGTTTAAACTAAAAGTATAAAGCAAAACAGCATATTTTGGTAAAATTATTTCAAAAGCAAGTAATGTTAAGTGATTTTGAGTGGTTTCATTTGTTGTGGAAAGTTAAAGCAGGAATTAAGATCTCCATTCTCATACTTATATATATATTATCTTAAACTGCAATTCCAAGTGTTTTCAGACCTTGACACAAGTGCAAAGGAGATTTCCATTTTTCAAAATCTTTTTGACTCTGCAATTGAGAAAATTCTGCTTTAACCTGAGAGTTATTAATCTAGAATGTAATAGTGATATTCTTAATGGCAAATGATAGTCTAATAGTATACTAGAAATGCTTTCCAAACAGTGCATATGTTCAAGTCAAACATGGTCATCCTTTTAAATTTTCAAAGATGAAATATGTAAAATTTCATTATAGATCATCATTAACAGATAAACATTTGAGGTCAGTTTTGAAAATAGCAACATTAACTCTAAACCCCAATAAGTGAAATGTAGTTCCCCTGTTCCTGCAGCTGTACCACTGTGTACCACTGCATCCAATCCTGTCAGATCTCGGAAGCTAAGGAGGGTCAGACCTGATTAGTACTGGGATGGGACACTGCCTGGGAACACCAGGTGTTGTAGGCTTGGGAGAAGGACCCAGTAACCCACTTCCAAAGAACAATCAGCCATTGAAAACCCTATGAATAGCAGAGAAGCACTGACAGTAGTGTTTTGCCTGTTTTACATAGGGTCACTACGAATTGGACACTAACTTGATGGCACCTAACAACAACAAAGTTTCCCTATAAAACACTTGTATTACAAAAAGTAGTACTAAATTATTAGTATTTGAGGTTCATCAATAAAATTTTGTGAAAATTTGTGTTCTCATTATATAACTGGGCTGGGATTTAGCTCAGTGGGTAGAGTGCTGTGCTGCAGTCTCTGAGGCCCTGAGTTCAATTCCCAGCACCGCAAAAATGGGAGAAGGGCCTGGCAATCCACTCCCAAGGTAATCCCGAAGCACTCAGCCATTGAAAACCCTATGAGGGTTGCTATGAGTCGGATACCAACTCGACGACACCTAACAACAACAACAACATTATATAACTACATAATATCCTTGATTTTGAGGGGAAAAAAAAATCCTTGATTTTGCATTTTGGGCCACAAAGCCTCAAATATTTACTGTCTTGCTCTTTACAGAAAAAAATTGCCAGCCCTCAGTTTACTCTCTTGATGACATGACAAGATGTGCCTGTTTAACTATCGGCCATTTTCTTAAATTAGTTTGTGCTACCAATGTTTTATATAGCTTAGGAAAGATTGGCTTTCTCATGTTAATTAGTTATATTTGTAAGAGTTGCTACTTTAATATGTTTTTCCTCTTTTCAGGGCAATTCCACATCCTCGAGGCCATGCACATTTGGCAGCACTTGTCAACCATGACTGTAAGTGACTTCTGAAAATTTTTTTCAATGTAGATGTTTTTGAGAAAAAAAGATTTTTTGGTCTGTGTGTTTTTCATTTGTTTTGGTACAGATACAAGGTTTGGCTTTAAAAGTAAGCTGTTTACAAAAACATATCCATCCAAAGAGAAAATAAATTATTAAATTTATTGGCTCTAATCCATTTTCTCTTATTTTTAAGCTACCAATATTTCTATTCATAGCTAAGAAGTTGCTAAGGTTAAGGAGGGAAACAGACATAATGTATATCAGTTTGTACACATTTCAGGTGATTTTTATAGATAATAAAGAGAATATTCTTGAAGTTTATTTCAATTTGTAAATATAAATATGGACATAGTCACACATACATATAAAGTTTGTTTGGAGTAATGATATGAGACTTTTTAAAGAGAACAAAATAAAAAATAAATTTTATTTAAAAATCACTTTGGCCATAGTGTTTTATATTAAAAATATATGTGATCATTTTCATTATTCAAGCATACGAACACTATCCCAGTTGTTCTAACAACGTAGTCCTGCTACTATATGATGTTTAAGATCAAGAAAGATTTTTTTTGGCTATCAAGATTAAATATGATATTTTATAGAATTTATATGTAATTATAAAATTTGATACATAGTGTTTTAGCATAATTTACTTATTCCTGTACATTTAACTCTAATATGTGCACTTTCTTCAACATAATGTTTTAAGTACTACATTATTATACTTTCAGATTTTAGGTATTTGCATTTGAGGATAGTTAAGAATGTAAACTATTGTGTAAAATGTAATTTTGAATAATATAATTTCTGTACTTAGTTGGTTTTATTTTTTGCTTCTTAGCTTACAACTTTTCTCACAGAATAGATCATTTGTCTTTTGGAGAGCTTGTTCCAGGAATTATTAATCCTTTGGATGGAACTGAAAAAATTGCGGTAGATCGTAAGTATTTAATAATTACTCTTGGAATTTACATGTAGAAAATTGCTGTTACTACCTTACTACATTTTACATTTTAAACAATCCTTTTCCTAGCCCCCTTGTAAAGATAATCTTTAAGTGGCTGATGAATGAGATGTGTGTGGAGAGAACTTGTCCTGGAAGTGAATGAAATTTAAATGTTAAAAAATAAACCATAGGCTTGGATGTGGTGTCACACATCTATAATCTCAGTGACTTGGGAGTCAAGGCAGGAGGCAGCATGTGCAATTTAGCAAGACCTTGACTCAAAATAAAAAATAAAAGTGGCATGGGGGTGCAGTCCAGTGGTAGAGCATTTGTAAAGTATGTGCAAAGACCCTGAGTTCAACTCTGAAGTTCTACAGTAAGTACATACATACATACATAAATCATAGAAAAGAATAAAGAAATTAGAGTTAAAGGCAGGCAAGAGAAAGAAGATTTAAACATCTTAAATATATGAAAGATTGATATATTAATAGAACATAACTGTACTTTTCTGTAATCACCAAAGAATAAGAACAAAAGAAAGTTTCAACAGTATAAGAAAAACTTTCTTCCATGTTATAATTTCAGGTTTCTAAAATGCATACATATATTTTTAGGACTCTTTCTCTGGAAAATTTTGCGAACATAAGGTCCCTAGAATCATTCCAGAGCGACTTCTTAATATGGTCAAAGCTAGTAGATACTAGAACAGTTAACTTTCTATGCCAGTTAAAATATTCATTTATTCAAACGTGGGAAGATTATTTTCTTAGTTTTGTAGAAGGTAGTCTATTTGCATGTTTTCAGAAGATTTTGTTCTTGTTATTGTCTTGAGACAGGGTCTCACCGTGTAGGCAAGGCTGGCCTCAAGCTTGTGATCCTCCTACCTCACCCTCGTCAGTGCTGGAATTACAGCTATATGCCACCATGCCATATTTTGTGAAGATTTTTGATTGCCTTTCCTCTGCTTAATTACATCATGTGACATGCCCCACAGTTTGGACCTTTCAAGGACTTCTAAAACTTCCTCAACTACTAGGAATTCTTGCCTTTGTATAGCTGCAATTAAAGATTCAGTTCATTTGTGTTGAGCATTGAGCAAAAGAGGCCAGACACACAAAAAAGTACATACAGTAGGGCTTCCATTTATATGAAACTCTAGAATAGTCAAAGCTGTATGTTAGAAGGCAGGTCAGTGGTTGGCGTGGGGCCAGAGGTAGACAGGATTAACTGCAAAGGGATATGAAGGAAATTTATGAAGTTTTGAAAATGTTTTATATTTTGATTGTGATGGTGATCATGAGTACATACATTTGTGAAAATGTTTTGAAATGTAAACCAAAAATTGGTGCATTTTGTTATAGATACATTATACTTCAGTGAAGTTGAATTTTAAAACATTCATCACCCAAGCATGGTGGTATACTCCTGTAATCCAAGCACTAGGAGACTGAGGCAAAAGGATCATGAGTTGGATGCCAGGCTAAGTTATATTGCAAGACCCTGTCTTAACCCTTCCCCTGCCCCAGTAAAATCATTTTTCCAACAAATATTTATTGAGCACCTTATGCTTGCCAGTTGCTATTGGAGACATCAGGGAACTAGTGGTAAACAACATAATCATAGTCCTTGATCCTCAAAGAATACACATTTTATTAGGTAATCATAATCTGTTAACATTAGGAAGTGACAAGTATTAGGACAAGGCTTTGAAGAAAATAAAAGTGATCACTTGTAATAAGAGAAAGGGAGTAGAAACCACCATCATATTTGAGAAAGAAAACTCGAGTGAAGTGAAAAAGTGAACCAGATAGTGATCTTACAAGTGTAGGCAGCTTCAGTATTAATGAAGGTGATTGAAGAAAAAAACAAAAAATGCAATGTCTCTGTGCTACCACAATTGTAAAACCTATCCACACTTTATGTTCTCCTACTCAGCCAACTGGTCAAATATTAGGGACAATTCTCTGTCTTAGTGGTAGAAAAGTAGGGATGTATGTCCTACAGAATGGCCTATTTGAGAGAGCAGATACTCATGCTGTTCAGCAAAGTGCCTTAGCCACACATGATCACCTTTTCCCTGCTTGCTAATTTAATTGCTCCTTCCATACGTGAGGGAGAAGTGGAGAAAGTCAAAACTTTTATTTCTTTTTGTCCAAAGGATTATAGTAAGTTTTTACTCCACGAAAGATAGAAAATATGGGAGGATTTTTGTTCTTTGAATTTGAGACCATGATCCCCTTGAGTGGAACTTCTGGAATCAAGTCCTGGTTTTCTCATGTTATAATACAGTAACTTTGGAGGTGTTGCTTAGCATTCTTGTACTTCTGTTTGCTCATCTGTAAGGAAAAGATAATAAAAAATATATACACGCTATAGGATTATTGTGAATTATTTAAGATAATATATGTGAAGTGTTTATAACAGTACATGGTACAAAGTAAATGCTCATTAAAAGTTGATTATGTTTTTTCTTTTATTCAATGAATTATAGAACATTTACCATGTGCCAGTCACTGTTCTAGAGGCTGGGCATTAAAATTAATGTTCCCATTCTCTTGGAAATTATATTCTAGTGACAGTGCAACCAGTTGGGTAAATATGACTTTCCTGTGTGCTGAGCATGGGGAATTTTCCTTGATGAGCTCCTATTCTGGTACCTGAGCAGAGCTTCCTCATCCTCAGACTTTTTTTTATGACTCTTGGCTTTATCTGAAAACTGTCTCTACTTTCCCATATCCTTGTGGCCATATCTTTAAAAATTGTGGAAAATAAACCTTACTCAGTAGCTAAACACCTTTCTTAGCCTTCCAATAATTTATAGAAAAGTTGTAACGCATATAGTTTTTTAAATTTCCAATTTAAACTCATTGTTTCTTTTGATGTATGCACAAAAACATCATTGGTTTTTAAATATCTTATTTTCATTTAACATCATGTGTCAGAAGTCATGGAGTTCTTTTATGAGATACTCCTGATTCTCTTAGCTTAATTCTAAGGTCTTTGGACATATCAGGCTTCCATGGGAGAAGTGATACAAATTCCACTCCTAGTGAACCTTGGCAAAGACAAGGAGAAATGAAAGTTGAACAAATGATATTCTTCTCCCACCCAGATTTGCCCCAGATGCATTTTGTTGGTTTATGTTTTGTAATATGCTTAATTTGTTGCTATATTTGATTTTCTGAAGATTGGACATATTGTTTCTGATTCTTAGAGTCTTAAAAATTGTGCTGTTAATTCTGGAAAGAAATTTAGATAAGGCAAAGCTGCCTATTTAGGTAGGGCATGCTGTGTCCACTTTGTCATAGACACTATTTTACCCATATGTCTTGAATCTAATTTGCATCCTTTCTGCAGCTTCAGTGGGCTAAAAAGTCAGATGCAGATTAGAATCACATATGGATTAGATTTACAGTTAAGAGCTGATTTAGAGGAAAATTACAGAACTGCTGTTCAATGCAATAATTTAGGATTAGATTCTGGGCAGATTAGATTCAAGAATATACAGTAATTGCTTTGCCCTTATTGGGAAAATTAGAAATTGTGGCTAATTGACTTGTCTAGAGCTATAATGCCTGTCAACTTGTCATGCTGTGGGGGTTTGTGAGTTGCTGTGATGCTGAAAGCTATGCCACCAGAATTTCAGATGCCAGCATGGCCACCCGTGGTAGAGAGTTTCAGCTGAGCTTCCAGACTAAGACAGACTAAGGAAAAGGACTCAGCAACCTACCCTGAAACGATTAGCCATTGAAAACTCTATGAGTAGCAGAGAAACACTGTCAATATAGTGTTGGAAAATGAGCCTCCCTAGATTGGAACGCATTCAAGAAATGATTAGGGAATAGTTGCCTCCTCAAAGAAGAGTTGACCTTAATGACAGGAATGGAGTAAAACTCTTTAGACCTCGAGTTGCTGTGTGGTACAACTCAAAATGAGAAGAAACGGGCTGCAACGATTGTCTCAAACATAAAAAGATCATATGCGTGGCATGGGGTTGGGTAACTTTTCATTCTGTTGGTCATAGGGTTGCTATGAGTTGGATTTGACTCAACAGCACCCAGCAACAAAACAGAGCTATAAAACTAGTTGGCAAAACTGATTAAAATCCAGGCTGCATTCCCACTAAATTTGTGCTTATTTTATAAAAGAGTTGCTATCTTCTGTTAAATAGTCAATTTTTTACACCAGTTTTTCTTCAAATAATCTTGGGCTGATCTGTATCATTATTGAGGATCTTTATGAAAAGTGCATCTTCCTGGGCAGGTCATCTACTTAAATTAAATTATCTGAGGAAAAAGCCTCAGATTTTTATTTTAAAGAAACTCCTCAGGTCTGTAGCCACCCCACACTGAACATGCTTGGTCTCATTTAATAAAAGCAGCTCCTTGGGTCATTCTTTAAAAATTTAAAAACTACTACAATAAGTAATTTTAATGTATTTACACATACTTTGTTTTCAAAGACAATTACTTTATTGTCTGAAGTCCGTGCTTTCAGTTCAAATATGATGAAGCCCTATTGCTTACCTAGTTGAAATTATAATTTTGTCTGTAGATAAATCTAATTCAAAATTTTTTAGAATATAGATCTACAGAAAGAATGAACATGTTTTGTATTGTATGAGTTGTTAATTGTATAAAATTACTTAGTAATTGGGAATATATTGTTATTTGTAACTTTTATTAAACCTAGAGATGCCTAGAAACTTAAAATGATCCTTTTGTTTACACAATAATCAATCATTGAGTAGTTTGTTTAGCTATTTTCCTGAGCTGTCATCAGTTCCTTGTATTTATTCAAAGTCTAGCTAATTCAATTTTAGTTTCTTAGTGTTTTTATTTTGTTTTGCTTTGTTTTCTTTCTTTCTTTCTTTTTTTTTTTTTTTTGTGTGTGGTACTAAGGGTTGTCCCAGGTTCAATTCCCAGCACCGCAAAAAAAAAATGGGAGAAGGGCCAGGCAATACACTCCCAAGGCAATCCCAAAGCACTCAGCCATTGAAAACCCTATGAATGTCGTTATGAGTCAGATACCGACTCGATGGCACCTAACTAACTAAGGGTTGAACCTAGGGCCTTGTGCTTGCATGCTTTGCAAATACTGGAACATTGAGCTGCAACCTTAGCCCATTTTTTTACTTTTTGAGACAGGGTCTCTCTAAATTATACAGATGGCCTCTCTGGTCTCAAACTTGCCTTCCTCTTGCCTCTACCTCCCAAGTCACTGGGATTACAGGGATGCACCACTGCGCAGAGCTTTAGTGTATCTTAGGATATTAGTAGAAGCTGAAAATTGTGTTGGTTATACTATTGTAATTTTATTAGTTTCTGTACTCTAAAATAAGAAGTGCTGCTTTTATTTTTCCATATTTCATATAATGATTTAATGACTATAAGGGCAAACTAAATCACTGGCTCATTGTTTGTATTGTCTCGTGTGTGCACACACACATGTGCTTATTTTATGTTGACTGGGACCTTTTGTAACCAAATATGAATATATTGCTTTCGATGGTTCCTCATTTTAATTTTTTATTAGACATTAAATCAAATGCCGTATTAAATTTCAAGTTTAATGTACTTAGAAGAATATATTTGGCAGTAGTTTTGTTGCTACTAGATTGATGAAAAAACACATTTTGCTTTTATTTTAGACAACCAGATGTTCCAATATTTTATTACAGTTGTGCCAACAAAACTACATACCTATAAAATTTCAGCAGACACCCATCAGTTTTCTGTGACGGAAAGGGTAAGTTGAATCTAACTGGTAAAAAGATTTTTAGAGAGTTTTTCTTCACATTTCGTAGTCCACAGCTGCAAGATAAGTTTGGAGTTTTGCCTGATATCCTCCCTCGTTTTAAAATTTGTGGAAATTTTGAGATAAAGTAACATTTTATGTTAAGCAAAAACATATTAGAAATGGGTATTAGTATGTTCTTGAGTGAGAAAAGTAGATTTTAAAAAATCTAAAATGTTTCTATTCAGTTAAGACAAAATTTTTAAGCTATGATGGAATAATTATTTTATTCTTAATGTCTTGATTTTATAGTATTCTTTCTCTTGTATTTATATAAGCAGTTCTTCTTCCAGCAGATTTTCTGATTTCTATGTTATTTATTTTTTAATAAGCATCCCTTCTTTGGAACATGCATGGTTATTGTAGGTCAGATAGTGAATTCAGAGGGTTTGCTTTCCTAAGTTAATTCATGTGGTAGGAAGAGTGTTCTGTAATCTCAGGATAGACTGGCTTTGTAAATAAATATTGAGAATGAGGAGCTAGATTTTGGAGTAGGGCAGTTTAATAGATTTCTGATCTATTTTGGGGTTATATTTTTATGCTTAAGATTGGTAAATATTCAAATGCTAGTAGCCAGGAGAATTCCAAAGCAAATTTTAAGTACTTTTAAAAATTGGCTTTCCTACGTATGTGGTTTTCTTTTGATATATTTATAACTTATTATGATGAGGCCCTCAATAATCATAGAATTTTCCAAATTCTTCTGAAATTAGGTGTTAATTTTACAAATAAGTGTTTTCTAACTTTTCAAATGGTTCAGGGAGAAGAAAACAAGTATGTGTAATTGTATATATGCACCCCACATATACACAAACTACATAAAGTGTATACAAGTATATATTGTAGTGTTCAGTATTTCTGTAGGAGTAGAGAGAGATTCTTTTTCACCTATGAGATTAACAACCATCTGAAAGACCGTATATCCAGTTGTCAAAACTTTGGGGGGAAATAGGAACATACACATTGCTGTGGAAATGCAAGATGCTGTAGAAATGCAAATTCTCTGTGTAAGAGAGTTTGGAAGTATCTGCACAATGATGTGTGCATTTACCCATTGTGTCAGCAATCCCTGTCCTTAGAAAGTTTGCAAACTTCATTTTTGAAGTTTAAATAGGATTGACTGAAAGAGAATTTTCTTTTGCTCACTGTGTATATCTTATGGTACATTTATAATTCTATTTGCATTTTTTAAAAAAATCTTTTAAAAACTGAATCAGTAGCTCAAATATTGATCCCTTTCAACTTACTTTCAAATATAACTTACATTATAGTTTTTCTTATATTTTATCTCATATAGTTTTAGATGAACAACAGACACTAAAATTATTTGATTTTAAATTTGATCACCGAAGTGAGAAAAAGTAAAAATGGTTATTTTATAAATTCCTAGCAAAGAAGTACCATATATTCTTGAATCTAATTTGTACCCTTTCAACAGTTTTAGAGGGCTACAGAGTGAGATGCAGTGTAGAGTTGTGTATGGATTGGATTCATGGTTGAGAGCTCTCAGCATCTGATTTTGTAGTCCTTTAAAACTATTGAAAAGGTACAGATTAGATTTGAGAGTGTATGGTAATACATAGGTATGTCAAAATGTAAACTTAATTTTTATTGATTTGGTCAGTGAGGAACATGCCATACAAGTGTAAGGCCGTGAACTTAGTCGAAAACTTGTATGTAAGCTGGGTTCTATGGTACACACCTGTAATCTGAGTGACTCGGGAGGCTGAGGCAGGAGGATCAGGCTGAGTTTGACGACAAAGACAGCCTGCATACCTTAGTAAGACCTTGAATTAGGATGCAGCCTAGTGATAGAACACTAATATGTGCGAGGCCTACATTCAAACACCCAAGTACTGCCTCCTCCCAACAGAAAACTTATATACAAGGTGACCTTTTTCAAAGAGGAAAGAATGATTCTGATGCTTTGTTCTTTTGTTTTTGTTTTTCTTTTCATTTGTTTGTTGGTTTTGTTTTTGAGGCATGGTCTCATTATGTGGTCTAGGCTGGCCTTGAATTCAAAATCCTCCTGCCTACATGAGTGCTAGGATTATAGATGTAAGCCACCAGGCCTGGCTCAGTTCTATTCTTTTGATAATTTAAAAAGCTAACCACACAATGAATACTAAATAACTGTCTCTGAAATGCTTAGTGTCTAGTAGGATAATTCAGAAAGAATTTGGATGTCCTTTTGTATAATAGAGCAACAAAGCTTAATATGGAATATATATGTTAGTAACCAGATTACATGAATTGTGTTTCTCTGTTCCTCCTTTCTTTTCCCATGCTTTTAGGAACGAATCATTAACCATGCTGCAGGCAGCCATGGAGTCTCTGGGATATTTATGAAATATGATCTCAGTTCTCTTATGGTGACAGTTACTGAAGAGCATATGCCATTCTGGCAGTTTTTTGTAAGACTCTGTGGTATTGTTGGAGGAATCTTTTCAACAACAGGTTAACATTCATTTCTTTGTCTAAATTCTAAAAGGGTTTTTTATACTTGATATGCTTTTATTTGGACTGATAATGTAGCTTGGTGTAGAGCACTTGGCATAGCATGCATGCATGAGGCCCTGCGTTTGATCCCCAGCACCACAAAAGGTAAAAATGAAAAATAAAAATGCTGCCAGGCACTATGATGCATATCTGTAATCCCAACAATTTAGGAGGTAGGAGGATCATGAGTTTGAGGCCAGAGGCAGTCTGCATAATTTAGTGAGATCCTGTCTCAAAAATAAGAAGTAAGAAATGGGCTGTGGGTACAGCTCAGTGGTAGATCACTTGCAAAACGTGTGAGGCCCTGGGTTCAAACCCCCAATATTGGAAAAATAAATAAGTAAATAAAGTAAAAATACTTCTACTTAAAGAGAACAAGAGATATGCTGGGTGTGGTGGTGCACACCTGTAATCCCAGGGACTCAGAAGGCAGAGCCAGGAAGATTGCTAGTTTGAAACCAGAGACAGCTTGAGTAACTTGGTGAGACTCTGTCTCAAGATAAAAAAATAAAATAAAAATAGACTGGGGTGCAGCACAGTGGTAGAGCACTTGCAAAATATGTGTGAGGCCTTGGGTTTAACCCTCAAGTAATGAAAAAAAAAATGAACAAGAGAGAAATACATTCTCATGTTAAGGTTTGGAGAATTTTTTCTTCAGTGTAAATCCAGAAGTTCTAAGATTATATTGACTAACCCTAAAACAACTAATTTCACAACATTCAGTAATTTAAGAGAGAGTATATGGAGAGCTACAAATATCCTGGGTATTAATAATAGATTATATTAGAATTGAATTCCAGATTCTGCCATTTACTTTGTGGTAGTCTTCAACAGATCATCTACCTTTTCTGAAATTGTTTTCTCATCTGTAAAAATCAGAATATAGTATCTAACATGTATATTTTAGGGTTAAATGAGAAAATGCATAAAAATAGTCATTTGAATGTAAATTATTATTTAAGGTACTTTTAGCTGCTGTTGTTGTTAGGTTCTGTTGAGTTGGTATCCGACTCATAGCGACCCTCATAGGGTTTTCAATGGCTGACTGTTTCGGGATTGCCTTGGGAGTGGGCTGCCAGGTCCTTCTCCCATTTTTGTGGTGCTGGGAATTGAACTCGGGACCTCAGAGACTGCAGCGCAGCACTCTACCCACTGAGGTAAATCCTAGCCCACTTTTAGTTGTAGGTAAAGTCATATCTTGTAGCACTTTGAGCTATATGTGAAACTGGATGTTTCAGTCAAAACTTGTTTTTGATTTTTGGCCTGAGATTCTGGAATTCTCTCAAAGATCATTTGTAGAATTGTAATTGTGAAAATTTGATGAGAGTTAAGTCCAAAAGATAAAGAAAGGAAACAGTTCCTTTTTGATGTTCAATCTCTATTGAGTATTATATAGATTCGATAGTTTATATACTTGAAATTATAAGTATTTTGGAATTGTATTTTTTAAACAAATGAATAGCTTTTCTTACACAATTCTTTGTTACTGCTTCCTTCAAATGTGTGTTGTTAATATCAGTTTTTTTCAAAATTATGTGGAAAAATCTTGAAAAGATTGACTATTAGCATTATAAATTATGTGTGTGGCCTTGTGATTTTGCAAAACATCCATTTGTTTTTAAATTTAACTATCTTGAGTATTTTTAACTATGAAAGTGAACAATATAGACTGCTTTGTTTCCTTCCTTAATCTGTTTCATTGCAGTTAGGTGAGTTTCTTGTTCTTACATAGCAATCTCAGAAGTAATTTAATTAAAAACATCCATTTATTTATTACAGGCATGTTACATGGAATTGGAAAATTTATAGTTGAAATTATTTGCTGTCGTTTCAGACTTGGATCCTATAAACCTGTTCATTCTGTAAGTGATATTGAATACGTGATCTCTAAATCATAGTATCATTGTTATGTTTAAGTAGTTGTTTTTGGTGCTCAGAAAGAATTGCCCCAAATGCTCTTTGTGTTTAGAGGAAATAGTGTAAGGAGTAAAACTAATGATTTGGTCTTTTTTTTCCCCCTTTTTCTCCCTAGGTCCCCTTTGAAGATGGCCACACAACCAACCACTTACCTCTTTTAGAAAACAATACACATTAGCACCTCTTGAGTGAAGGAGAAAAACTTTTTGCCTGAGACATAAAATCTTTTTTAAATAATAAAACATTGTGCAATATACTCAAAGAAAAGAAAATATGAGAACCCGGAAACACACTTATTTTAAAAAGAGGGAAAAAAAAGGAAAAAAAAAATCTCAAACTGAAATCCTATATATGTGTGTCTGTTACAATATCCTAGAAGAAATTATGCAGCTAATCAGTGAATAAGCCCAACTGGAGTATTGGTTTGAAGATGACTCCTTTCTGATACTTTCACAGCAAATGGACAGAATCGAAATCAGTCTTGCTTCTTGGTAACAGAAGCCTGAAGGAAGGAAGTGAAACCACATTTAAAGAAAAGGCATTGATTAAGTGCAAATGTTTACGTCCTTTTGTTTTTAAAAGATATGATGTCAGAATAAAATGTGTAAAACATATGGAAAACTAGTCTAGACTTTAAAAAATTATGATCAGGTCACATTGATAATAAAAACAGGGACTAATCCCTGTGTTATAGCCATATTAATGTTAAGCCATATTAATAAGACCATTTTATTCAATACTTTGGTCTTAATGAAAGTAACTGCTTTTCTTTGAACTCTGAACATTGATTTTTCTAACTGTTCAGGGTAGAATCTTAGAAGACTAAGATGAAACTTTCCAGGGGCAGTTACATAAAGGCTTTGACAGGTAACAGAGGTATCACTCACAAATTGCACAGTGGAGACTATATAGGGAGAAGAAAGTACACTTTTGAACAAGGATGTTCCTAATCTCATCATCATATTATTGGTATACTTTGGAGGACACAGGGCAAGTGATAAAAAGATCCATTTCTGATGATGAAAATTAACAGTTTATAAACTATTAAGAGGAAAAAATAGAATATTTTATACATGTGATGAGTGAGAAACAGGGTAACTTTAAATAAAATAGAATTGTGAGGCAAATTTTAAGTATGACAAGATAATGTCAGATCTTATAGGTGCCATATTAAACAGTGTCCGTTAAACTATAAAACTAGATTATGAAAGAAGTATTATAGTCAAAGTGTCCTGAATGTGATTAATATTGTGGTAGGCTGTACTGTTCTATCTTTCATACTATTTAAGAGTTGGTTTTAAATTTCTAGAATTTAAAAGATTAATAATAATAGAGCTATATTGGTTAGGTGCCATTAAAAACTATGTTTGAAATGTGTGTGCCAACATCAGTTTTCCTTTTGTAATACTTAATGACAGAAGATTTGTCAACCAATCCCCTAAGTTTAAATCATTTAGGGAAATGAGGAAACAAGATTCCAGGTGTATAATGAGACTAAAAGAGGAGATTTTAGTTCTTAACAAATAAGACTAAACAACTAAATTTCAAATGGTGATTTTACAGAGTGGCATGTCACAAGTTACATACAATTTTATAAATATCTTTTAAAGATTTAAGGATTAAAAAGTACTTTCTTAAAAAGGAGATAGATAATAATAATGGAGAGAAAAATTCTGACAGAACTACTTTGCCACAAAATTTATGTAGAATGGAAATTTTAGAAAATAACAGAAACACCTGTGGTTAAAATATATACTATTATTAAAAGCTATAAGGTTCTTAATGTGACATAATAGCTTTTAAAAGATTTTGAATCCAGGAAATTCAAAATAATGAGAGACTTCTCTGATTTTTTGATTTCCCACAAATATTTCCAAAAAAATTGGACTAGAAACTAATAAAGCATTTCTCAAAAGAAGTTTTAATTGGCGAGAATTAGAGTTTCAGCTACTTTAGACTGAATGTTGGTCTTCTGAATCTTGTCATAAAATTCAATCAAGTTTTAAGTTTTTTTTTTTTTTTCTTTTTTATGGGAGGAAAATACTGATTTAGGATTACTTTCAGGGTGATAACAGTTAAGTATCTTTAAAGTGGATTTTAAAAGTTATTTTGATACTTTCGTGGTTTTTAATTCCATGTTTTCTAAATACCATATTAAAATTTTATTGAAATGAATCTATCCCATTAAAACTGACTATAAAGGAATTTCTTTAAAGCAAAATTCTGCTTTGCCATTGATTTCCATTTTAAAAGTTAAGAAAGACTTCCATCTTCAAATAGACATGGTCAGATTTTGTCAATGAAAGAATTAAAATTCTGACCAGCTCTTTAGATGATTAAGTATAACAACGTATTAGGAACTGCTAAGAGTTTTTTAACCTAAGTATTCCTTTTCCATTGCAGAAAGCACTTGACTGACCTGAGTATTATGCAGCTTTACCTATGCCTGTGAATCCCTCCAGCAAGGGATACCCAACTTTATTATTCAATCCAGTCCTCATATTAATAATGTCTACACGTCTGTGTTCCAGCCTACGTGCGTTAAAACTGAAACTTCAGATTTAAAGTGTGTTTTTAAATTGTTCGCATACATTGGCCTATAAAGAAAATTAAGTATTAGGTGAATAATTCACTGCTACAGTATTCATACATTTCAGAACTACCTCTTAGGAAAAGCTTAGCTCAATATTAGTCAGAATCACAAAATTCTTATTCTCAACTTAGATGATTAATATACACATTTTTGATAGAAAACTTTGTATTTTTATAACTAATTTATTAATGCAAACAAAATTTATATTTGTTAATGCAATCTTAACTTTGGAATTAACAAAGGAATGATTAAGATATAATATTTTAATAGTATAACTAGAGATAAACTTATTTTATGTTATGAGTTAGTAATTCAAGTACCAGGAAGTAAATTTATATGTAATTCCTCTACTTCAAAATTCAGAATTTACACTTGACAGCAAGACATGTATTTTTGATTTTTTAAAAATTACTTTTACCTGAACCTTAGGATCTTTAAAATCTCAGCAGGCCATTTAACCTAGGACTTTCCCATCTTTTTTGAGTTCTAACAAACCTTTAACAAGCCAAGAAGAATCAACCTTTTTTTGAAACCATCAAAATAAAAATGGTAGTGAACCATTTGTTTATTACCTTTTAGTATAATGCCTGGATTAAAATGCAGCTATTCCCTGGTTGTGTTGATATGTATAGTATGGGTTTTTTTTTCCATGCTGAAATATTTCTTTAGTATTGAAATCACCTTTGCATTATTATTATTATTATTATTATTATTATTATTATTATTATTTGCAGGACTAACATTTACTTCACTTCAGGCCTCTCTAAGGCACTAAGCATCCATGTTGTTGTAGTTGTTAGGTGCTGTTGAGTCCTGTCTGACTCATAGCGACCCTCATAGGGTTTTCTTTTTTTTTTTTAATTGGAAATTTTTAATGTACACCTTAATATGATTCATTCTGACATGCTTTTCATTGTGACATTTCCATATATGCATTTTGTTGTACATTACACAGATAAGTTCCCCCTTACCCTCTTGTGTACTTCTTCCCCCATCCCACCTCCCCACCAAAGACTTCTCTTCCACTTGCTTGTCTTTTTATGGTAATATTTTTCTGTATATCCTTGGGTTCCAATTATGTTTAAGATCAAAACTTTTTCTGTAGTGAACTTTCTTTTTACATTTGTCAGTACTATTACATGAATTTTCTAGCCCATCTATATTAATACCATTCTTTGGTGTTATTATAATTATTATTATATTATTGGTGTTATTGTAAATATTTCCAGGACTATTGAAGTTTGGCTGTTCACCCTGTGGTCACCCCCTCCCCCATTCCTCATTCCTCCTTGTTCCTCCTCTCTCCTTCTTCTCTCCTAGGAGTTCCTCCTTTTGCCAGATCTCTCCCTTCTTCTTTTGTGTTCCCCAAGAGTTGTCCCTTCTCTGCTAGGTCCACTTTAGCTTTTTTTTAATTTAATTTAATTTAATTTAATTTTTTTTATTATGTTCTGACCTTTGCATAGGACTTTTTCATTGTAATTTTGATTCAGTCCCACATATAAGTGAGAACATGTGGCATTTTTCTTTCTGAGCTTGTGTTCATTCACTTAAAATAATTTTCTCCAATTCCATCCATTTTGCTGCAAATGGCATTATTTTATTTTATTTTTTTGATTGCTGAGTAGTATTCCATTGTGTATATATACCATAGTTTTTTTTTATCCATTCTTCTGTTGATGGGCACTTTGGTTGGTTCCATATCTTTGCAATTGTGAAAAGTGCTGCATTGAACATGGAGATGCAGGTGTCTCTGTGGTATGATGACACAACTCCCTTTGGGTAAATTCCCAGTAGTGTTGTAGCTGGGTCATATGGTAGATCTATTTTTAGTTTTTTAAGATATCTCCATATTGATTTCCAAAGTGGTTGGACTAATTTATAGCTCCACCAGCAGGGTAAGACTGTTCCATTTTCTCCACAACCTCGCCAGCATTTGTTGTTATTTGCTTTAGTGATCTTGGCCATTCTTACTGGAGTAAGGTGGAATCTCAGAGTTGTTTTGATTTGCATTTCCCTAATGGCTAGGGATTGTTGAGCATTTTTTCATGTGTTTCATGGCTTTACGGGCCTCTTCATTTGAGAACTGTCTACTCAGTTCCTTTGTCCAATTGTGTATTGGCTTGTTTTCTTGGGTGTTTTTTTCTTAAGTTTTTTATAAATTCTGGTAATTAGACCTTTGTCTGATGTATAGGATGCGAAAACTTTTTCCCATTCAGTGGGGATTTCCTTGACTCTGTTGTTTCCTTTGCAGTACAGAAGCTTTTTAATTCCATGTAATCCCATTTATCTATTCTTATTGCAATTTCTTGAGCAATTGGAGTCCTATTAAGGAAATACTTTCCTATGCCTATATGTTGGAGCGTGTTACCTATCCTATCTTCTATTAGTTTTAAAGTTTCTGGTTTTATGTTGAGGTCTTTTATCCATTTGGAGTTAACTCTCAAGAGTAGAACACAAATTGCCTTGGATCTTTGGTTTTCTTTTTGATTTTTTTATTTTGTTTTAAGGAGAGAAAAGAACAGAAAACATTTAGTATCTGAGCTGCAAACATTTGGGCTCTAAATAAACTGACAAATTAGAAAGCATTTTCTTTGTTCCTTTAATCCTGGCAGAAAATTAAAGTCATCTACCTCTATATAGGGGCTGGGATTTGGCTCAATGGGTAGAGCGCTGCGCTGCAGTCTCTGAGGTCGCGAGTTCAATTCCCAGCACCGCAAAAATGGGAGAAGGGCCTGGCAATCCACTCCCAAGGCAATCCCGAAACAGTCAGCCACTGAAAACCCTATGAGGGTCGCTACGGCACCTAACACCAACAACAACCTCTAAATAAGTCTTAGTTCTTTGTATTTAAATGTATTTTTTTTTCTCATAGGAAAACTACACAAATCCTCAAATATTACTTGATTACATTTCTTTTTCCTCTGGATAGAGCTAAATTTCTCTATGGTATTGGATATATTTTATATTTTTCATATTAAAAATGGAGCAGTTGACTTAAGTGAGTCTGTAAACTTGTAAATAGCATTGAATACAAACAAAATTACAGTTGGTGAAATTTAGTTTTGTTTGGGCAACTCCAAATAATATTGGATGTTTAACAGAAGAAATTAAGAACTCTTCCAAATACTGTAACTCCTTTATGCAATTTTATATATTTTTAAGTAGAACTACTCAGAATGAGACAGCATAGGAAAAAGTATACATTAACAAAAGCTTTATACTAAAGCAGACTTGCAGCAACAGCTCATATAATATGTAATAAATGCTTCATAAATTTTTTGTATGCTTTTTTCAGGCAGTTATACAAATCACTTTGAGACCTATATTTACCTTTAATTTCTTTTTTCTTTTTCTTTTTTTTTTTTTTTTTTTTT
>VMDO01004949.1:0-82874 GCA_007922755.1 Pedetes capensis | reverse complement strand
TAGCCGAAGAGATTCTGCCTGTTTAAATTCAATTTCAGTTAAGCATCCTTTGCCATAGCAGTAGCTGCACCAAGAGAATGTCTGTCTCTGAAACTATGTCTTAAAATCAGCAATTACTAATGTTTTGTTAATTTTTAGAAAAAAAGTTTTTAAGTAATCTGTGCAGTGACCTTTTTTTCCCTATACTTCTCTGTGCGCATATAGACTCACCATTGCTTACTACTTGGAGTTATTTATATTCCCAGGCATTATTAGAATAGCAGTTCTAGAAAAGTATCATTTAGAAATTTGTGATTCCTTTGAACTTTAAAAATTATATGTTGTTGGAATTTTTAAGCTGATCTAATTTAATATTCATTGTGAGATAATACACTGGGTGTTGTCTATCTCAAGATTCTAAGTTATTTAAATGAGATATTAAGAGGAGGTGATGTTAGGTTAGTAAAACATTTTGAGAAGTGCTATTCTTAGTTGTGTGCTCATCTGCCTACATATTTTCTAGTATTAATTGCCTTAGGCAGTAGAACTCTGATATTTGATAGTGTATCAAATATCATGTGGGTGCAGACTACAGAGATTGCCAAGACTTCTTTTCATAAATATTTATTGGCATGTATTAATTACACAAAATAATGGGTTTCATTATGACATTTCCATATATGTATATAATGTACTTTTACCGTATTCACCCTTCATTACCCTCTTACCAATACTTTTTAAACATGGGTAACTTTTCTTTGTACTTTTCATCTTCCCCCCAAAGTAGAAGGTTCTTTACCATTGCTTTGTATATATTAAGGATTCAAGTAACTGTTAATTGATCCTGATGTGAAATACTTATATATAGGAATTTACTTTCATACAGTTACTACTTTTCTAGTTTAATCATCACAAGAGAACTTTATTCATGCCATTTCTTTGGTGCCACTGATAGAACACTCACATAAATGTTGGGTCTGGGTATCCGAAATGTGAAGCATTATGTACCTGTATATTCATCTGGTAGTTATTTCTATGATTTGATTCGGTTGCAAGAATTCATGGGAAGATTATCTCCATTTTCCCTGAGGAAGAGTTGTGGAGAGGTCAGCACTTAAACAAAGACAACACTAGAAGAGGGGGAAATTTTTAATTTGAAGTTTTATTTAATCAGAAGTCAATGTGAATACTTGATCAGTGGAGTTATGGTGAAACATACAATAATCAAAAGATAGTAAATTATTTTAATCCAATCCTAATCCAATTCTATATCTTGATTTCATATTTTAAACATATCCATAGTTATCTTTTTGATGTACATTCAAAAATACTTTGTAGCCCTCTCAAACTAAAGATCACCAGGTACCTTATTTCAGAGCTGTCTGCATGGAAAGTGGTCCCTTGGTTTTAGGTTATACTGAGGAAGACATTATCCCGAAGGCTTCCCTCAAAATGCCCTTTATGAGACTCAGGAGAATAACAAATACTGGAGTAGATACTGTTCTAAAGCTGGTATGCTTCAGCTACCTGAACATGCCTTTTCAAATAATACTAATTAGTCCAGAAAGTTAGAATAAACATAACTGTTATTTTTTATTTACATTGTATGCCTGTGTAGTTTTCAACATTTTCTATATGGTAATGATTACTTTTTAGGTCCCAAATACTATATTTGAATAATATTCCATGTTTTTATTTGTTTATTATTTTTTGAGATAAGGTCTTGCTGTATAGCCCAGGCTAGCCTCAACCCTCATTCCTCTTGCCTCAGCCTCCCAAGTGCTCAGATTACAGGTGTGTGCCACCACACCTGTCTATATTCCATGTTTTTAGCATGAAGAAATGCTGCAATTTAACATGCCCTCATCTCTAAACTCCAAAGAAAAATGGGATAACAGTTATATTGTTAGTATGGGAGTTTGAGAACATATGAAGTTTTTACCAATTGATTTGACATATATAGAATATTTTAAGCAACCTTCCCCCACTATTCTCTAAACTTATTGAAAGCCGCTTTTCTGCTGTACCTTGTATAGTTAACGTTGTGCAATTGGAATTGTAAAGGTACTAATAAATCCTCTGGTGATCACAGAAGAGCAACATTCCCCACTTTATGCAAGATGATTAAAACTAGAATTTAAAATTTTATTTGAAATTTTGCGTTCCTCACTGTCAAAATTGAGGTGACTAGGTTTTTATATAATATTAATCCAAGGACTTCTCCCTCCCCATAAACCACTCTAATTGAGGCTTGAGTGAACTAAGATTAAATATAATGGCCTTGGGAATGTTAATGAACAAGAAGAAAACTCTCAAGACAGAGTTATTAGGAAAACTGGTGATTTAAAAAGATTTGGAATAATAGTTGTCAAAATTACAAGAAGCTATTAACTTTCACTTAAAAGCATAATAAGGTAGACTCCCTGATGTAAATATGCTTAAGTTCTTATTCTGTATATAATTATTTACAATTCTTGTTCCTTTTGAGGCTTAAAAAAATGTGTGTAGTTAAAAATGGTAACTTTAAACCCACATTTTTAATTCCCCCACCCCCAACCAGGTATGACATGGAAAGAAAAGAGACATTTCCAGTGGGGAGTTATTTCTCCCTAAGCATTTGTAAGGAAGGTGAGAGTTTTCTTCCTCTACTCATCTTGATTTTAAACCTTTCTTCTGACTACTACGGAATGGTTCCAAGGTCAGTACCACCTTTCTTTAGCTTATGTTGGCTTCTACCATGTGTTCTTCCACGCTTATTGAGTTGAAATCCTCTCAGAAGAAAAGATAAATATAGAAAAGTGGGAGCACTTTCATGTTTGATATGCAAAAGGATAGAATAGAGTGTTGGGAAATAATCTGGAATTAATACATTTCCTAAAATATGTGTGGTTATAGGCTGACTTTCCTTCTCTTACTGAAATAAAAATAATATACAATTAAGAAATAGAGATGAATATATAGCAGCATACTTGACATTGACAGCTTAGGCAAGTTCCATGTTACTTCCTAATTTTGAGAACCACAGTTTATTGATTGAGAGGTATCTGAGAGGTTCCAGATAAAAGGTGATTGTTGAATCTTCTTAGACCTTGAGGGTGCTAGATGCCCTAAAGTAGGACAGGAACTTATAACAGAAGCTCACGATGAGGAACCACACGTTACGAGCCATCTGAGATCTTGCAATGAGAAGGCGCCAGATGATTAGAAAGAGGGCAGTGTTGAAGAGGTAGTGAATATTTCGGAGCCTGGGGAAGAGACCATAACCAAAGTTAAAACAGTACCAAATGACCAACTGTGGTATCTGAAGCATAAATGTGTCTTTTCCTGGCTGTGACTGGAAAATATTTATTCAGTACTCATGCAGTATGTGGCATGACTTCATGGCTTTTTGGTTTTGTACCTTTCATTTCCACAACATTCTTAACTGAATAATCAGATTGCCAACATATGTCTCTAGCTAGTCTTTCTCATACTTGTATTTGAAGGTATTTTACAAGCATGACTAGCATAATTTAAAAAAAATATTTGGATCTTACTGTCATAACAAATCTTCACCAGTTCTTGTGCATTAGAGGGTAAATTCTAAAATGTGTAGCCTGCTTTTCAGGTTTCCTTCCTGTTTGGAATCTCCATTTCCATCCTTACCATCTCTGCACCACAAACCCTCTGCTTCTACCAGAATTATTACCCACATGCTATAATTTGTTGTCCCTTGGGAATTATGACTGAAAGGAATGCAAGGAAGTTGAAGGGACTGAACAGTGTTTAAGTGATTATTCCCAGGTTATGTAGCATAATTAGGTCTCCTGCTTTTGGCATATTATTTATATCACATTATGATAGGCTGTGGTAGAAGAAACAAAAACTTGGCTTCAAATCTGGTTCCTGTACTTGCAGTGCATTTCCACGGGCAATTTATTTGCCTTCTTTAAACCTATGTGTTTTCTGTGGTAAAAGAGGATTGCCAAAAGTAATACCTGCCTTGTAGGGGTGCAGTGAAGCCTAAATGAAACTATTGCAGGGCGTAGTATAAAAATCAGGACCTGTAATGTAGTACTCAAGAAACAGTAATTCCTCCCCTTCCCTGCTTAAATTTTATGTCTGATACAAAGTCAAGTATGCAGTTAAGTGTTATATAAACATTACTAAAGTAATTATACTTACCTTCTTAAATGTTGTCTTGCTTCTGGGATCCCAGCCATATCCTCTTTCAATATGTATTTCTTAACTCCCAAAACATAATTTTCAATATATTCTAGCCAGTTCAACTGGCGCACATCAAAGTTGAATACCTACAAGGCAGAGGAGATTATGAGCTGTGAGAACTGTGTTGCTGGGCAGGCACTTTGTTCACCTGATAAAGTTTCTTTTACATAAGTGAATTGGCATTCAGTTTGGGAGACTTACATCGGACCTCTCCAAAGAAGAGATTATTGCAGCTTTTATTTCAAAGGTACTGATAATAAAGATGACCATTTACATATTGTTGTTGTTAGGTGCCATCAAGTCAGTGTCTGACTCATAGCAACCCTACATACAACAAGCGAAACACTATTGTCAGTTCTCTGCTATTCTTAGGGTTTTCAATGGCGGGTTTTTTGGGGGGAGTGGGTTGCCAGGTCCTTCTCCCACATTTACATAGGAATATTTAAAAATGGATGAAGCCCAAACATTTGATGTTTAGGAAGTCTTGTGAAGAAAATTCCAAGAAACTGATATTACCTAGTCTGGTGAAGGCTTGTGATTGGCCTGGTACACTTTTCAAGTAAATGAATAATTATTTTAAATAGTGATGGAATAAATTGGGAAATGTGGCACATACCTATAATTTCAGTAAATGGGGAAACAAAAGCAGGAGGATCATGAGTTGGAGGCAAGAGGCAGCCTGTGTAACTTAGTGAGATCCAGTCCCAAAATGAAAAAAAAAAAAAAAAAAAAAAAAGGTGTAGGGTAGGGATGCAGTTCAGTAGTAAAGCAGTTGCCTAGCATGAGCAGAGCCCTGGGTTCAACCCCCTAGGTACTTCCAAAAAAACAAAAAGTAGTGATAGAATAATATGTTAGTGACCAAAATGAAAATTGTGTACATCTTTCCTATTCTTCTTAAATTTTAGTGTTGTTCCCTTGGCCTACGATTCCACAATGTTATCACTTTTTCCAGCATTACCACTTCTAATGCAGATCAGAGTAAGCTTTGGGAAACAAAGCCTTAAGAAATTGGTGAGCAGAATTCATACTTAAAGTGAGTGGTGGTGAAAGAAATAAGAGACCCATAACGGGAGGTAGATGGCAGAGGAAGATGGAAAAAAGAGATTGATTTGGAAGAAAGTGTTACCACATTTTTTAGAGCGTAGACTTGAAAGTGAAAAATAAGGAAAAATTAAACATTTTTCTGCATGATTAAGAATGGATTCTGTATTTTGGTTTATTATTGAAAAGCTAACATAAAGATTTTGAACTGTTTTGAGTAAGGTTTAGGTTGATTGGTTGGGTTTTTGAGACACAGTGTTGCTGTGTAGCCCAAACTGGCCTTGAACTCATGGTGCCCCTGCCTCCTGAGTACTGACCCATGCTCAATAGATCTTATTTCTGCTGCACGTTGAAAATAATGCAGTGGTGAGGCAAGATCACAGGGGAGCCCAGTTTTATATAGATTCCTGGTGGAGATAGAATGATTTGGGAAGAGAAACTTAATGCCTCATCCTTGAGCCATCCACATATCTTTTCAAAGTCTCAAAAAAAAAAAAAAAAAAGGAAGTTTAACTAGGGGAACAGAAAGAGGAAACATACTTCAAATATAATAGAAAAATAATATTGTTTTTACTATAAAGAACTTGGGGCAATAAAAATCATTACACAATAGATTGTCAGAAAAATTATGGTAACTCTGGAAGGTTTGGTATGACCTTGTTAAAACAGTATAAAATAAAAGATTGCATTAAACATTGTTTTTCATACTGGGTGGATTTGGTTTTATAGGTTTTTATTTGGTGTATTTGGAAAGAATGACCTGAAAAATGAACTTCTGCTAGCTTAAAAAAGTTCCAGTATTTCATTAAGTCTTAGCAAGTAAATGATTTAAGGAGCCTTATCCTCCCCACTGGCAAGTTTCTCTCTCCTTGGACATGCACCACTCTTGGATCACTTTTTGCCTATTAAAAATGTTTTCTTAATAGAGGTTTCCTTGTGTACAATGAAGGAGAGTTGTTTGATTAGACTTAACTGATTTCTATTGAAACCTCATTAGGAAAGATTTTATTCCTCATAGTAAAAAAAAAAAAAAAACCTTTTAATTAAAATGAATGATGTTTCTAGAGATACAGCTGGCACAAAGTAGGCATTCAGTAAATACTTGCTAATTACATGAATGAATTATAAAACCTCCATCAAATTAATTTTAACATTTTATTTATTATAGTGGTGCTATAGATGAACCCAGGGATTCACCCATGCTAAGCAGGCACCCTACCACATATTTCCCCAGACTCTTAATTTTCAAAACCAAAAGTATTTTTTTTTTTTTGTGGTCTTAGTTGGTGGTTATGTAGGCATTTCTTCTGTTATTTGATCTTTATACATAGTTTATTTGGATTATTAAATTTTCCTATTTTCAGATGGCTGGTCTTTGATGAAGTCTTAGATTATATCAAATAAAATACATAAATTGTCAAAACCAAAAAGCCAGTCACAACTAAAAGTCAACTTACTTTAAAGTGGCCATACTCCTTTTGTGAATGAATCTCTTGGGTTTTTTCATAACTTGTATCTTTATGATTAGCTATTTCCCATGTGCCTGCCACCTTGCTGTACTGTGGGGGCTTGTGTGTTGCTATGATGCTGAAAGCTATGCCACTGATATATCAGATACCAGCAAGGCCACCTCTGGTGGACAGGTTTCAGCTGAGCTTCCAGACTAACATGGACTATGGAAAAGGACCTGGCAGCCCACTCCCAAAACAATTAGCCATTGAAAACCCTATGAATAGCAGAGAAGCACTGTCAAATATAATGCTGGAAGATGGGCCCCCTCAGGCTGGAAGGCATTCAAGAGACAACTGGGGAAGAGTTGCCTCTTCAAAGTAGAGTTGACCTTAATGATGGGAATAGAGTAAAGCCTGTGAGTCCTGCAATTGGTGATGGGGCCCTACTTCAAATAAGGAACACAGAGGCTGCAACAATGGGCTAAAACATAAAAGGATTGTGTGCACAGCATAGGGTCTGGTATTGTTTTGTTCTGTTGTACAGAGTCACTATGAGTTGGATCTGATTGAGGGAACCTAACAAGAAAATACACTTCTTAAGGATGTAATCAAGTTTGACATATTGAAGATTTAGTTGTTGTTGTTAGGTGCCATAGAGTCATGTCCAACTCATATCAGTTCTCTAGAGCTGTTTAATTCTGCCTCCTTTATATGCAAACAAAAATGTTACATATTAATCACAAAAAAACCATCTTAGACTTGAGAGGGAAGTAACTAAATATTAATATCCCTATTTAACATTATGAGCATTAGATGAACATTTACATAATGAATGAGCTCTTTGCTAATTCCTTCTCTATATTGCTTTTAGTTAATGCTCTCAAATTCTGTGGAGGAATATGACATGACTTTTTTTAAAAGTTGCTACAGTTTTTGCTCTAAAGCCAAGATGTTATCCATTATGCCTCTTATTTACTGTAGGATGCCCTTCATAAACATTTCTATTAGAGTTAAATGGTTAAGAAAAGTTTTGTTTCCCTTGGAACACTACTGCATTTTCTTTTGGACTGTGAATTACATGAAACTATATTTTCCTATCACTTTGCCACTAGAAACTTCAAGAACATATTCCCTGCTTAACTCTAGCAAGGTAGTAGGATCTTGCAGATTATATGTGGACATCTGTTTTGTTTTTCATTCTTATCCATGACTTCACAGTCTGGTATTTTCCTTTGTTTTACTTCTATCTTGTTCTTTTATTATATGCATTAATTCAAACTTTTGTGAAATTTGGAATTTTAACAAAGATGGCAAATGAGGTTAATGAGTTTCATAGAGAGCTTATAGGCTTATCCAAAAGCCGAATTGTTTACAAAAGTATTTCCATTATAATTTTGTTTGGATATGTTTTTTGTTGCATCACTAAATACTACTTATTTGTCTATATACACAGAGGCTTTTATTTTATACTGTTTCATATTCCTAAATTAGATCTCAGTGAAGTTCTAGTTTGAAGTCCTTGATTCCTTATAGCAAATCAAACTGAATTATGAGCCACATAAGAATTTGGCAATTACATTTAGGACTATTGTCTTTGCTAAAATATTTTAAGAGCATATGTTAAATCCACTGAAGCTTTAATCTTATTTTTTTTTCCATTTTAAATCATTTTAGGCAGAAAGAGTAAAATGTAAAGAATACGGTCAGGTAGAAATAAATCAAATACTTTTTACAAAATTGTTTCTTAGTGGAAAATGTTAATTAAGAGAGAGTAAAAACTTTAGATTTAGTTGAAACCTTTAATAGTGGCATATGGATGTGCTCAGAGAACACATGACTCAGAAAAAAAGACCAAAGAACATGTGCAAAGCACAAAAAAATTTCCATATTTGTGAATCTCAAAATATGCAAAGAATTTAGGACTTATCCTTTGTGACCTCAAAAAAGCTAAAGAAATAAATGGTGCTGTTGCAAAGTGATGGTCTGTCTTGAGAAATAAAAGTGAATTGCTAAAGAGAAATATTGCAGGGCAGAAGACTGACAATGCTTGAGAGAGGGCAATAATAATGGAGAGAAGTTTTAAGTGAGATAGAATGCATAGGTATAGGGGTTAGCTTGAAAAGGAAGAGAAAAGGAAGTGAGCTGTGGAGATGCAGAACAAGTTTGATTTGTCAAGAATAGTGGGTGGAAGAGTTTATGAACAATAAACTCATTGTTTTTCATTGAAGGTAGGTAGAAGACAGAAGTACTCTGAGGTACTGAGAGCTTATAGAAAAAGTAATTGCTGAGGACTGAAGAAAGGATTGAGATGCTTGGCTGCACAGCAGCAGTGAAGATTTAACCAAAGTCCAAGAACCTAGGTCTCTCACCTATGTTAAGCCTGTTTCCTGTGATTGTGTTGATGGTTGAGTCAAGCAACCCTATGTACAACAGAATAAAATACTCCCTGATACTGTTCCATGCCCAGCACTGTATGTCAGTGCTTCTCTGCTATTCATAGGATTTTCAATGGCTGATTGTTTGGGATTGTTTTGGGAGTGGATTGCCATACCCTTCTCCCATTTTTTGTGGTGCTGGGGATCAAACCCAGGGCCTCAAAGAGCATAGAGCATAGAGCATACCAACTGAGTTAAACCTCAGCCCTGTGTTGATGGTAATGCCTCATTTTCTTAGGATAAAAAAATCTTTATAACCAAAACTTCCCTCATCAGCTTTTACAGGTCAAATAATTCCAATGTTCAAATGAGCAAGCTTTTCCTGTTGTTGGTGTCAGTGCTGTACTTACTCTCTGGTCTTCAGGACTCAGCTCTGACATCAGCATTTCTGTGTTGGCTGTGCTCCATTCCCAGCTCCGGTTGATGAAATACTCCAGCATGGATATAGTTCTTAAAAGCCGATTCATGAGCTTTGTCATCCTGAAGAAGAGACAGGAGCAAATATCAGTGCACTCAGTTACTATGTAGGGATGAATGACAAACTATTTTTAAAATATGTAAAATTTATCTTCTCTTACCCCCAATCTTTTTTCATGGTACTGGGGTAACTAGGGCCTCGTGCATGCTTTTACAAGTTCTGTACCACTGAGCTGCATACACCCCCAGACCCTTTTTAATTGTTATCTTCTTGCTAGGTCATGCAGGCTGCCTCTGGCCTCAAACTCATGATCCTCCTGCCTCTGTCGTCGCGATTACAGATGTGTGCTACAGCACATGGCCTGTCTTTCCACCTATTTGTTATTAGAATTCCAGTCTTTGTAAACCTCCCAAGTTTATAACAATTAAAATAATATCTTTGTCTCGTACACAATCTTAGTTAAGCTGATCTTTGTAGTGTGTCTTATGATGCTATTGGGCTTTATTTCTAGTTAAATTCAAATGCCCAAGTATGTAGTGATTTATGAGCTACTTCTCTCATGGGAGAAATATCATGGGAAATTACTTTGGCAATAGGTAGATATCATTATTCTTTGATACAAGTAACATGACAGAGTTCCACTTAACTATCATTATCTAAATGTTTAGCCATTCCCCAACTCTGATGCAATTGATGTGATTCTAACTGATTAATTTTAATTTTAAAAAACAATGATTTTGCAGTGTTGTCATTGTATGTACAGGACTCTATCAACCTGATGGTATTTCTTTAGGAAAAAGGAGTATATTTATTACTCTGAGGTAGAGGATATCTTCTTAATACATAAAACACAAAAGCTATAGAGGAAAAAGAACGACTCATTTTACCTTTGTTAGTAATAATGGTGGTTAGTATGTTCTAAGTCCTTTCATGTAAAACATTATTAAAAAGACATGATTACCATCTTTTTATAGAAGAGAAAGTTGGGATTTAGAAACATGCAGTAATTTTATGGCTCATATGACTAAATTGGTGAAACCAGTATTTAAATCCTATAAGTCTGACTTGGAACTCTATGCTCTTAGGCCCTACATTATATGTATCTCCATTTAAAGTATAAAAAGCTTTGTAATCAGAGGTAAAAGAGAAAAAAAGTCTTGGAGAAAATATATGAAATATATATACACACAGACAGATATACACAGACAGATAAAATAATGAGGACAACCCAATGGAAAAGTAGAAAAAAGAAATAAACAAAGGCATCTCACAGGAGAAAACTTGAATGTGCAATAAACAAATGAAAGTCCAGCTACTTCAGCAATCAGGGAGATGAAAATAAAAACAACAAAGAGGTATTTATTATGAGTTTGATCCAAAAGATTGATTTTTTAAAAATATTAATGAGGGTGAGAAACATTCATGTATTGTTTTATATCCTCATAAACTGGTATGGTAGTGCAAATTAACAGTCTTTCTTTAGGGAAACCTGGCAGTAGTCAAAAAATCCACATACTCTCAATCTAGCAATCTCCTTAGCATCCTTACCTGACTCTGACATATTCTACAAAAAGGCCTGTACACTGATAGTTGTTGCCCCAATATTTGTAGTAGGAAAAAAACAAAAAACAAAAAACAAAAAAACACCTCACTGGGCAGAATGATGTAGCTTTTTATGGAAAAGTTTGTGACAAAATTTGAAAATATGTATGATTGATTTTTATAATGACGTCGTTGTTAACTGCCGTCAAGTGGAGTCTGACTCATAGCGACCCTATGTACAACAGAACGAAACACTCTCTGACACTGTGCCATACCTAACACTATTGTCAGTTCTTCTCTGCTATTAATAGGATTTTCAATGACTGATTATTTTGGAAGTGGTCTGCCAGGTCCTTCTCCCAAACCTACAGCACCTGGTATTCCCAGGCGGTCTCTCATCCAAGGCCTAACCAGGCTAACCCTGTTTAGCTTCTGAAATCAGACAGGATCTGATAGCCAGGTTGGTCTGGCTGCAGATTTTATATGCCTACATATACCTCTAAATCAAAGCAAAGCTACATTTACAAATACTCACATACGGATGTAAAGGCATAGAGGGTTCCACACAAACATAACTAGAGAGGTTATATACGGATTTTAGCTTTTTCTACTATAAAGATTATCGTTAAAATTCAAACTACAAAACAACTCACTTCTCAATATACTTTAATTTCTCACAAAATATACACAGATTTTTACTGTCTTGTGTTTTTTTGTTTTGTTTTGTTTTTTAACTCAACTGAACTTTGCTGTTTACCCAGGCGTTCTTTTAACTGTAATGTATTTTGAAGACTACCATTTCTTCCTGCAATGTTTCTTTATTTCCCATCTATATTTAATAAGCCCCTTACAGATATTTTCCTCATGGTCACAATGTCCCCTTTTTACCTTATTTAAGAAGACTTTGGTTATAAGCTGTAAATGAAACATGGATAAGAAAACATGGACAAGCTGCAGTGCCTATGTTGTAATCATTTGCTGGTCTAATACAGATGAAAATTAAACATTTTGAGAAAGATTTCCCCCCTTATAAAGGGGCTAGTATAGAAGCCAATACTATCCATTCTCAGATTCTTAATCACAGGATTTAGCTTTGATAATTTAATAATAACTTCTGTTGTGATTAATCTTCATTGTAACTTGGCTAAATTTAGAATCCCCTAGGAGTCTGGTAAGGAACACTCCTAGGTGTGTCTTTAAGGGTATCTCCAGAGAGGATTAAATAAGGGGGGAAGGCCCACCCTGAATGTGGGCAGCACCGTCCCGGGTGTTGGGTGCCTCAATGGAATAAAAAGGGGGAAAGGAGAAAGCCAGTTGATTACAGGTGTTCCTCTTTTCTCTGATTTCTTTCCACCAAAATGTGAGGTACTATGCCATGCATTCCCTGCCATGATGGACTAAATCCTCTAAACCTGTGCACCAAAATAAATTCTTCCTCCTCTTTTGTTGTTTATGTCAGGAATTTTGTCACACAGAGAAAAGTAACACAACTCCTCTAGGACATGTAATACTCAAATGACAGGGGAAAAAGAGATATGTCTTTTGCCAAACTGCTAGATGGTGATAGAGTTGCCTTAGTATTTGCGTACTTTGCTCCTTCTGATTTCTTTACTCATCTTTCTGTTGTTGATAGGTGCCATCAAGTTGTGTATGACTCATAGCGACCCTTACAGGGTTTTCAATGGCTGATTGTTTTGAGATTGCCTCGGGAGTGGCTTGTCATGTCCTTCTCCAGACTTGCCTTTATAGATGGCAGTAAATCTAATTCATAATACTGGCTTTGAGGCTCAGCTGTCTTTGCATCCTTTCTCTGTCACTTCCTTGGAGAAAATTCAGATTTTTCCCTTAGCTTTTCTTTCATCTATTGTAAAATTGTTAGGTTGGTAGGTGCTGTCGACTTGGCATCTGACTCATAGCGACCTTACGTACAACAGGTGAAACACTATTGTCAGTGCTTCTCTGTTGTTCATAGGGTTTTCAATGTCAGATTGATTTTTAGGAGTGGGTTGCTGGGTCCTTCTCCCACTTGTAAAATTAGGATGAGGATAATATCTTCTTTGAGTTCAGAGAATAAAAATGGGATCATCATGCATTATCCTTAGCTCCATGAATGCCACACAGTTAGCTCTCAGTAAGTAAGGCTGTTATCATTATTGCATATTTTAAGCTTAACTATTTGAAAAGCCCTAGTCTTAGAGTCCCAGTTCTACTTTTTGCTTGGATGACTACTTACTGAATTTACCAACCATATTCTTTAACATTAACTTACTTTATTACAGTAGAGGACTTTTAAGGTTTGTGGCTTCATACTACTAGTGCTTTTTGTCCCAAAACTCAGTGCGTGCATGTGTGACATTCAATTGTCTCTTTTCATCCTCAGCTGAAGGGAGAACTAAAGACTTTGTGGACCTAAACTTCCAAGTTTACTAAGTAGCGACACTCTTAATTAAAGCCATTGACCCAGCTTTCTCACTTGGGCTCCCTTCCAGTAAGACGCAGGTAGAAATCATAGATGATGGCAGGGGCCCGGTGGCTCACAGCATTCCAGTAGTGCTTTGTGAAGCTGTTGGTTGTGAAGTCAGCATTTGGCCTTCTGAAAGCTTTCTCATATGGGATTTTTTCAAATGATGCCAACACTTGGAATCCTGTGAAGGAAAAGTAAAGGAGACAGTAAGTGCTAAGTCTCACAGCATATAAGTCCATCATAGCAGAAGGCATTTGTAATGGGTCAAAATAAGAAAGACTAAGGATTTTCTGTGTAGAGTCAGGAATCAGTTTCACTGAACAACATAAAGATTTTTACACTGGGCAAGCGATCACCTGCAAAATCAAACGATGTGAATGGGTTAGGAATTGATTCCTTTTCTTGAAATATTACTCCTGAACAAATTCTTGGGGAAACAGTTTTAGTCAATACAAGGCAGCACCATTTTGAAGAACTTAAATCTGTTATTCAGTTCCTAAGTTATCTAGTCTACTCTAAAAGCTCCAAAATGCAGTCTAGGAGCCATATTTCCTTGGTTGGGTCACTACTTGCAGAAGTATCAGAAAACTACTTTTTTTTTTTTTTTAAATTAACAGGATAAACTTTTTTAAGGCTAAACCTTCTCAGTAAATGTTAACATAAATGAGTGTAAAGGTGGAATTTCCTTGTTATGGTTCACTGTGACTACCACAGTCTTTTAGTTCGTAAGTATCTCGATTTTTCCAGGAATATATTTAACTCAGTTTTCCACTGTGATCTTCAGGGTTTTTTCACAATGATATTTCATTTTATATTATTTAGATTAAGTTTGGTTTAGAATTTTTTATGTACATTTATGAATTAAATGGGCTGAGGTTTACCTCAATTGGTAGAATGCAGCTCTGCACTCTCTAAAGCCCTGGGTTTGATCCCCAGCACCTCAACAAATGGGAGAAGGACCTGGAAGCCCACTCCCAAAACAATCCCCAATCAATCAGCCATTGAAAACCCTATGAATAGCTATGAATAGCAGAGAAGCACTGACATAGTGTCAGTCATGGCACAGTGTTGGGGAGTGCTTTGTTCTGTTGTACATAGGATTGCTCTGAGTCCAACCCAACTGGAGGGCACCTAAAAACAATAACAATTGAATTAAATAGTCATTTTCAGAAATATTTATTTGAACTCAATTTTAATTTAGGTAGCTTTTTTCAAAGAATGTATCTCAGCACGTTAGTAATGGTGAAGCTGTCCATTATGGTAATATGATCATTGCTCTCCTTTAAAAGATGCCACCCAAAAATCTATATGAAAGGTACAGTAGCTATACAGAGAAGAGATAACTATTCCATAGGCATATATACTTGAAAAGTAAATTCAATCAAAAAGTTATGTATACTTTGTGGTGTAGGAGATTCACACATTCACACTGACTTTCTAATCTTTATATCCATATGCTTGTTCAACATTGCACTTGGATATATAATAAGCATTCACATGTAACATCTCTAAAATTGACCTCTTGATATTTCCACTCCCAATCACCCCTTACTTATACACACAAAAAACTTGCTTGTCCCACCAATCTTCTGTCTCTAAAAGATAACTCAGTCTTTTCAGTAGTTCAGCCAAAAACTTTGCTGTCATTTTGACTCTTCTTTTTCTTCAACAGCCCTCATACAATCAAATACCAGAATCCATTCCCTTTGAAGAATATTTGGAATCACAATTTCTACTCCTGTTACTCTGAAATGAACCACCATAGTAGGTTGGAATACTGCAATAGTGTCCTAAGTGGTCTCTGGCACTACTCTTGTCCCCCTACGATCTGTTCTCCATTTAGCAGTAAGGGCAATTATCTTAAAATGTAACTCAGAGTACATTACTTCTTTGTTCATAATCCTGCAGTGGAATCTCTTCTCATTTAGAGGGAAAGCCAAACTCTGGTCTGTGAGGCCTTGGATTATCTGCATCCTCATTCCCTGTTCCCATCACTCTGACTTTATTTCCTGTCATTCTTCCTCGCATTGCTTCTGCTGGAACCATAGTGGCTTCCCTGCTGTCCCCGAATATAAAGAAATACATTTATTGATTATTGTTCCTTCAACTTGGAACACTTCCTCCAGACATCCCTCTGATTTGCCTCCTCACTTCTTTCAGCAACCTTCTCACTTTGCTGTGCTTTATTTTTCTTTAAGCACTTAACCTCATCTGATATTCACTTCTCTCTACTGCTCATACCTATATAATGCCTTGAAAAATGGTTGGCAGGTGATCAGTGCCCAATAAGTATTTTTGACTAAATGAGTGAATGAATGTCTCAGCAGCATACAATTATTTTCTATTTCCTAAGTCTATCATGACTCTTCAGTCATTGCAGAAAAATTTATTTAGCACTTAATATTTGCCAGGCTCTGTGCTAGGATAATATATATTATATATTATTAATATTATTAATATGTATGATACATTTCTTGTCCTTAAGGAATTAGCAATCTGGTGCAGGATGTGGACAATTAATAACTATAATTTTTACCTGAGTATTATGCTAGAGATCAGCCCAAGACGCTCTGGAGAAATATATAGGAAGCTTCTTATATAAGAGGTAAGTGTGGATTAGGAAAGGCTTCCTTAAAAAACTGTTCAAATGACCAGAGCAAACGATTACTGAAACAATTACTGTTATAGTCACTGGGCTAAGCACTTTGTCTTATTGTTGTTGTTGTTGTTAGGTGCCGTCGAGTCAGTATCCGACTCATAGCGACCCTCATAGGGTTTTCAATGGCTGACTGATTCGGGATTGCCTTGGGAGTGGATTGCCAGGTCCTTCTCCCATTTTTGCAGTGCTGGGAATTGAACTCGGGACCTCAGAGACTGCAGCGCAGTGTTCTACCAACTGAGCTAAAACCCAGCCCTTTGTTCTTATGAAGTCCTCCAAAAAACTCTCCTAAGTTGAAGAATTATTACTCATTTGATAAGTAATAAAATTGATCTTTGGGGAGAAATTCAGTTATTTCTGCAAATTCATACAACTAGTAAGTAGTAGAGTTAAGTAGTAACTTGTTGTTGTTGTTGTTAGGTGCCGTCGAGTTGGTATCTGATTCATAGCGACCCTCATAGGGTTTTCAATGGCTGACTGATTTGGGATTGCCTTGGGAGTGGATTGCCAGGTCCTTCTCCCATTTTTGCGGTACTGGGAATTGAACTCGGGACTTCAGAGACTGCAGTGCAGCGCTCTGCTCTACCAACTGAGCTAAATCCCAGCCCCAAAGTAGTAACTAGTGGGATGTATACCAGCATATAAGCTCTATGTGGGGTGCACTTATGTTTGTTTAATTTTGCATCCCCAGTACCAAGAATAATGAATTCAGTGAATAATGCCTAGTCAGTGAATACAAGAATGACTAAATGAGCTATAATTTGAATCCAGGTATATTGGACTTCAAAGCCCAAAACAGCCATTAAGCTACTGTCAGTTAGACTTGAAAGGCAAGTAGCATCTCATGCACATATGGAAAGTTTAATTTAGAAATTAAAAAACATACTTCTCTATACTCATAGCTCAATGAAGAAATTAAAAATATTAAATGCTTAGAAATGATAACAAAAATAGTATATACCAAAATGCGTGGGATACAACAGCAGTAGCATTTGAAGGAAATGTGAAGTTTTAAGTGCTTATATCAGGAAAGTCCAATATACACGCTCTATATTTCTAAGTTAAAGAGAAGGAAGAAAAGAATCAAAGAAAATAGGAGGAAGAAAATAATAAAGATGAGATAAGAAATCAATGCAATAGAAAACAAAACAGTAATATAAAGAATTCATAAAGTCAGAAGCCAGTTCTTTGAAAAACATAATTAAAAAACACATTTGAAGACTAATTGAGAAAAAAGAGAAGACACACTCATTATGAAATAAAAAGACATAACTACAGGTATAGCTTAGGGCAAAAAATATTAAGATATTATCATCAATAATTGTATGTGAATACATTTTAACACAGAAAAATAGACAAATTCTTAGAATAAGAGGTGAATATAACTTACTAAGCCTGCAGCGGTAGCCCTGTGGCATCCGATCTCGTCAGATCTCGGAAGCTAAGCAGGGTTGGGCCTGGTTAGTACCTGGGTGGGAGACCGCCTGGGAACACCAGATGCTGTAGGCTTGGGAGAAGGACCTGGCAACCCCCTCCCAAAAATCAATCTGCCATTGAAAACCCTATGAACAGCAGAGAAGCACTGACAATAGTGTTTCCCCTGTTGTACAGAGGGTCGCTATGAGTCGGATACCAACTCGACGGCACCTAACAACAACAACAACATAACTTACTAAAACTGATTAAGTGGAAACTGAATGTCTGAAAAGTCCTGTAACTATTGAAGAGATTGAAGCAGTAAGAATCTTCCCGCAATAAAACCACAAATCCAGATAATTTACAGGTCACTTTACTAAACTTTCAAGGGATGAATTAGTCTGATCTTATGCAAACACTTGCAGAGAATAGGGAAAAAAGGGGAGGGAATATACTTCAACTAATTCTGCGAAGGTAATATACCAAAGCTGAAAGTAGATAAAGCCTAGGTAAAAACAAAATGGTAGAACTTTATTTTACTCTAGAATAGTTGTAAAAATCCTTAACAGATTATTAGCAAACTGACTCCACCAGGGTACAAAATAAACACATGATATGACCAAGCATGGTTTATCATAGGAGTGGCAGGTGGTTTCAGGGAACCATTTGAAACAGGGAACCATTTGAAATCTTATGCTTAGCATTAGGAATAAGTCAGTAGTACCCATTACTGCTGTTTGTATTCAACATTGTTTATAGATACTCAACAACAAAAGTAAAGACCCAAGTTATGGGAAGACAGGAATAATACGATATTTTTGTAGATTAAATAATTGAAAAATGAAAGAAAATTTTATATAATTACTGGCAAACAGGGGCTGGGGTTTAGCTCAGTTGGCAGAGTGCTGCTCTGCATTCTCTGAGGCCCTGGGTTCCATCCCCAGCACCTCAGAAAATGGGAGAAGAACCTGACAGCCCACTCCCAAAACAATCCCAAAACAATCAGCCATTGAAAACTCTATGAATAGCAGAGAAGCACTGACACAGTGCCAGTCATGGCACAGTGTTGAGAGTGTTTCATTCTGTTACACATAGGGTCACTATGAGTTGGACTTGACTCAACGGCACCTAATAACAACAACAACAACAACAGTGGCAATACAGGGTAAATATCCCTTATCTCAAATTCTTGGAACCAGAATCATTTTGGATTCTGGATTCTTTTTCAGAGTGTAGAGATATTATCCATGTTTGTTGTTGTTGTTAGGTGCTGTCAAGTTGGTATCCGACTCATAGCGACCCTCTGTACGACAGGGGAAATGCTATTGTCAGTGCTTCTCTGCTGTTCATAGGGTTTTCAATGGCAGATTGATTTTTGGGAGGGGGTTACCAGGTGCTTCTCCCAAGCCTACAGCTTCTGGTGTTCCCAGGCGGTCTCCCATCCAGGTACTAACCAGGCCTGACCCTGCTTAGCTTCCGAGATCTGATAGGATCAGATGACACAGGGCTACTGCTGCAGGCATTATCCATGTTTGGGTATGCATAATAAGACATTTTCAGAACAAGACTCAAGTTTAAACCTGAATTCCATTTATATTTCATATATGCCTTATGTACGTATTAATACAATATTTTAAAAACTTTTTGCATGAAACAAAGTTTATGCACAGTGAACGATCAGATTCATGGCATCATATTGGCACTGAAGAAGTTTTGGACTTTGGAACATTTCAGATTTCATATTTTCAGATTAGAGATACACAACTGGTAATAGCAAGAAGGCTGGATATAAGGTCAATATATAAAAGTGAACTTTATTCCTATACATATTTTTATAAAAGACACCATTTATGTTAGAAAAATCATAAATTTTGTAGGGCCCTGTGGCATCCGATCCTGTCAGATCTCAGAAGCTAAGCAGGGTCGGGCCTGGTTAGTAGTTGGATGGGAGACTGCCTGGGAATACCAGGTACTGTAGGCTTGGGAGACGGACCCAGCAACCCACTCCCAAAAATCAGTCCTCTATTGAAAACCCTGTGAACAACAGAGAAGCACTGACAATAGTGTTTCGCCTGTTGTATGCAGAGTCGCTATGAGTCGGATACCAACTCGACGCACCTAACAACACAACATGTATAATTAGCTCAGTTGGTAGAGTGTTGCTCTGCAGTCTCTGAAGTCCTGGGTTTGATTCCCAGCACCACAAAAGTAGGAGAAGGATGTGGCAATCCACTCCCACAGCAATCCCGAAATAATCAGCCATTGAAAACTCTATGAGGGTCACTATGAGTTGGGCATGATTCAACAGCACCTAATAATGTATAAATCTGATAAATGAGGTATAAGATCTATATGCACAATATTGATTTTTTTTTCTTAAAAACAATGGAGACAACTACATGGAGAGATGTTTCATGTTCACTCACCCAGCTGTCAATCACTTTCTGTAGTGTCACTTGAAGCTATGAATATTCAACCTGCTATGACATTTCCAGTAGTACTAATTAGAAGCATTTTGATTTCAGGGGCTTGCTTGTTACTGTGATGCTGAAAGGTATGTCACTGGTATCTCAGATACCAGCAGGGCCACCCATGGTGAACAGGTTTCAGCTGAGTGTCCAAGCTAAGACAGACTAGGGAGAAGGACCCGACAGCCCAATCCCACAATTAGCCATTGAAAATCCTATGAATAGCATAGCAGCACTAGCAAATACAGTATCAGAAAATGAGTCCTCCAGGTTGGAAGGCATTTAAGAGACAATTGGGGAAGAGTTACCTCCTTAGAGTAAGAGTTGACCATAGTGATGGGAATGGAGTAAAGCCCCTGGAACCTCCATTTGCTGATGTGGCATAACTCAAAATGAGAATAAATACAGTGGCTACAACAATAGGCTCAAACCTAAAATGATTATGTACATGGCACAGTGTTGGGTAGTGTTTTGTTCTGTTGTACGTTGGGTTGCTGTGAGTTGGACCTAACTTGATGGCACTTAACAACAACAACATCTCTGACAGTAAGCACCAGTGAGTTTCAACTTGAATGAAAAATCAAATTAATTGATAACAGTGTCCAGATATCCTGTGTTAATAAAGGGATTCGGGTACAATGTCTTGGCCTCAGAGGAAAGAATGTTATGATCAGCTGACAATGTGTGCCATGGATGTGAGGGGAGTAGAGGAAGTATGAGTTTAAGTATTTGTCACTCTTGGAAATGCGTTCTTCAAATCAAGGTCTATTATACAATGAGCCACTATTCTGCAATAGTGCTCTAGGTTTGGTACCATGGCTTACCATTGGGATGTGTAGAAACAATGTTACTTATTAACGGGAAAAGATGTTGCAGTGGTAAATCAATAACTAAATGGCCTTCCCTGACTCTCTGTCATCATTAGACCTTTATTCCTGTGGGTTTTATACATTGAATGGATTCAATCTTTTTATCCATGGTCAAACCAATAAAGGGCATCTGTAGCACAGAGTTTCTCAAAGTGGGTGCCACAAATATTAATAACCATATGGAAGCCTATTAAAAATACACCTTCATTAGCACTGCCTAAGACCTGGGTCCCAGGATCCAAGGAATCTGGAATTTTTTTCCTTTCATAGTGAGTCATACTACCTTTCACAAATTACTAGTGGAGTGGTTATTGACATTGAAAAGAGGCAAAAACCTGGCTTCTACTTCTATTTCAGGGACTAATTAGCTTCCTTTACGAATTTGAGATCATTTACTCTATCCCTATTTATGAATTTGAGATCATCTACTTTACCATATGTAAAATGAAGTTGACTACCCTAGATTATTCTTAAGATCACTTTTAATCCAGGCATGGTGGCCCACACCTGTAATCCCAGCACTGAGAAGGCTGAGGCAGGAAGATGGTAATTCAAGGCCTGGGTTAACAGAGTGAGTTCAAAGCCATTCTGGGCTTATAGCCAGTACCTTCCCTTGTCTCTTAAAAAAAAGAAGTAAAGAAAAAAATCACTTTTAAGTATGATATTATGTAATTCTATAATTCCATAAAACTTATACTAAGAATTTTCAGGATGGAAGAAAACTGTTCATCTCAGAAATGGAATTTACAGGTAGCAACTTTTTATTTAAGAGCTTAAGATATTTTCTTTGCTTCTATTACCACTGTTATATATGTTAATTATGTTACTGAGGCAAAAGAGATGTTTTGATTTCCAAAGGTTTTCAAAATGATTTAGATATGTGATCTAAACAAATGGATATGTGATCTAAAGTAGATAATTTAGTTTTATTTTTACTGAAGTAATAACTTTTTAAGTAGAATGACACAACAGAACGAATTGGAAATCAGATTCTAACAACCTAAGCACATTTGATTATTTTTACTATATCTAGTTCCTAAGTAACAGCTAGATAAGCTACAATTTCAGACTTCATAAGAAAATCAACTCCTAAGGTGACAAAGGAGTACAAGATTGGTTAGCTGATTTTTTTTCTGAATACACAAAATTTATCATCTCAACAAAATATTTTCAAGGTTACTTACTGCCTACTCAAGAAAAGCAAGTTGCATAAATTAATGGCCCATAACAAGGCATACTATCATTTGACTTTTTAAAATCTCCTTGTTCATTGTTCATTTCACACCCTCAGTAATACACCGAGAGAGAGGGTTAGGTATGGGTGAGGGCAGAAATCTCTGTAGCCAGTGAACCCACTCTGCCTTACAGTCATACATACGGTCCCACTAACAGGTTTCTCCAGTGTATCACAGTATATTTTAGCCAACTACAACCTACTTACCACTTACAACTACTTTGTTGCTTTACTTATTTTTATTTTTCTCCTGCAATAGATTCTAAACTCTGTGACACATTTTGTCAATTTTTTTTCCTGAGGTAAATGCTAGTAGTTATGTAGTTACATTGCTAGAGCCACTTACCCATTTTGCCCCAGTTGCAGGGATTGAGATTACCAGAGGTACAGTGGTAGATTAATGTTGATTTAGGTCTGGAAAGAGAAATAAAAGTTAGATAAATGTAACAAAATGGAGACTAATGAAGGAAAGATAATGGAAAATAATATTAAGACAGAGTAGTTTCGAAAATTCCTATGGTTAAAGCAATGCATGCAACACTTCCATTTTTTATTCCTTCATTGAGTTACTTCACAAAATGGCAAAAGACCAAAAAAAAGTGTGTGTGCATGCACTCATGTGTGCAAGAGACATCAAAAAGGTGTGACACATTGTGGAGCACATACATCTGTCTATGCTCACATAAGAACATTTTAATTCTATCATTTACTAACAGAATCAAATGTACAGCAGCCTACTTTTTTAATTAGGAAATTTCCCCACACATGGTGATCTGAACACTTTTTGCTATTTACCAGGAGCTGAGCAATTTAGAAAAATACAAAATATATAGTCATTTCATCAACTTTTATCTCCTTTTCCTTATTAAAGGAAGCTGTAGTTTAAATTACTGAATTGAAAGAAGAGCTTTTTGATTACCAAAAATGTCATGGTTAAATGATTTAAAGAGCATATTACTTTATGATCAACCAAACACTAAATAGTATTTATAGAACTCAATACACATATGGTAGTATATTGGGAGCTATATAAAATATTGAAACAAAAACCTATCACAGTTGGGGTCATCTACAATGATGTGCCTATACTTTGAAAATGTGCCTAACATGTTCACCAACCTCATCATTAAATCTTTGAAAGTCTGATTAAGCATCCATACCTGTGAACCGCAGTGTACCATCCTACTGCTAGGATGAGATTGACAACTGTATCAGCCGGAATTAAATCAGCCACAGCCATTGGAGTAGCTTTTATACTCCGAAGAAATCCTCTCCCAGTCTGCACAGGAAAAAGAACATAAAGTATTAAACCAAGTTTTAAGTAACAGCTAAGGCTAAAGTAGGGGTTTAGCTGGAGTTTAGCTTGCTTGGTAGAGTGCCGCTCTGTACTTTCTGAGGCCCTGAGTTTAATCCCCAGTGTGCAAAAAACAGAAGGATGGGGCAGTCAACTGGTGAAATAATCATCCATTGAAAGCCCTATGAGGATCTCTGTGAGTCATCAGACACAACTCCACAGCACCTAACAACAATGGGGCTAAAGTATATATCAAACAGATAACACTAGTGCTCTTATTAAAAGTAGTTAACATTGTTTCACTGATGAGTAGGTTATTATATTAAGTCCAACCTCTCATCTTTCCCAGCCAAGTTTATCTCAAGTGGGTACATTTCCAGGAACCACTATTGGTCCTCAGGCTCCTTTAGGGCATAAAATTCCTCCAATTTGTGAGAGGTTAATATACTTAGTTAATTAACAAACATCAAGAATAGTTTTTTACACCTTAAAAATTCATAAGACGTTTTAAGATTTAAGGTTTCCCAAATTTCTCACTAACATTTGTTTATCATTTCTTAAATGGTTTTATTTTCTGCTAACTTACAAGCAAAAGGAGGCACTAAAAGTTTAAGAGTCATTTATTTGAAAATAAATTAATTGGTGAGATTTAATGGAACAAAATGTTTATTGTTTTGCATGGGAAAGGCCACCATTATTTACTTCTTGTTCAGTATCTTAGTTTACCTGACAAATCACTGATGTTATATAGATGTGAAAATTGAGAATTATTTGTATTAATAATTTGTAGACTTCATAAAGTAAGTGGATTCTTTATACCTTACGTATTTTCATCAGTGGTTTGTGATGACTAGCACTTATGTTCCTAATTTATTTTTCTTAGAAGTGATTCCCCCTTTTTGGACATGAAAAACAGTTTTGGGGGTAAATTGCAGAAAATTGGAATAAATGTGTGGGTTTGCAATATAATGAAACCCACTTGGGGCCTATGTTAAAGTAAGAACATCCACTCCCAACTGATCTGTAAGGGGAAAGAGTTGAAGGCAGATGGGGAACACAGAGGGGCTGCTAGAAAAATCAGAAGTCAGAAAGCTATTTATGGTCACTGTCTTTGATGAGGCATAAGTCACTGCCTTATATTTGTAGTTTAATTCCTGCTGAACCTGGTTTGAGGAAGAAAAGAGACAGCGACTATGGCATATGTAGGAAAAATGCTTCCTAGTAAGATTTAAACTTATTTGTATAGTTGAATTCCTATTCATTGTCCTAAAGAATGAAGTTGAAGTTCTAGTCCTAAAGAGCTTTGCTGTGATCTGGGAAGCCCACAGCTGATCTGGGCAACTCTGAACTGCTGCACGGAGTTGTGCACCAGGGCCTCCAAGCCAGCGCAGCCACATTTCTCCTTGCCTATGAGAGGACTAGCACTGGAAAGGTGTTTCTGTATCCACTGATTTTTATATTTGAAAAATCTGCCACAATTTGTAGTACTTTCTTGTATCTACTAAGAAGTAGTTATTGATATTTATCTTCTGTATCTACACACACCCATAAACTCACATAAATTTTTAAATCAAGCATTTAATAATCTTTGAGGATAAGATTTTTACGACATCCTCAGTTTGCTGTACTACCAATAATTCAAGCTATTAATAAACAGGGAGAAGGAGAAAATACCCCCATCTTGTGGTAACTAAAGGAAAATGTTTGATGCTCATTTTCCAAACTAAAACTATAATAATGGATAATAATTGGTTTACCTCTGTTTTTCTGATAATAAAATGCTCACAGAATAAAAGCAATTTCATCCTGCCTCTATTTTCCAATCAGCAAAATGGCGATAAAGCATTTCAATTGTTGGCTATTATGGTAACAACACTAATTATGGTAACATCAATATGAAGAATTTTGTTACATTCCTCACTACATTTCAAGGAGTAATTACCCCATCATTATACATACCGCAATAATGAGACCGCTAGGCCCATTTATATTATCAACCCAACCCTAAAAAAAAAAAAAAAAATCACTGTTGGTTACATATTTCAGAAATTGTATCTTTGGAACATCTCAATCTAATCCTAATAAATTTCAAGCAAGAGTAGTAAGACCTCAGCCAATAGGACAGTCTAATCCAGTATTTCTAAGATCCCAAAGAAAGATCAGTGGTAAAGCACTATTTTCTGCACTTTATTTGACTATGCAAGAATTAAAATTTTGCCAGCATTGATTTTCATAGTAGGAGGTAGGGATGGTTTCCTTTTATCTTATACTATCTTATGATCTAAATAGGACTTTGTTTTAATATCATGATCTTCTAACCAATTCATCAAACACTTTTCTTGAGCCAGGTACAGTGGTGCATGCCTGTAATCCCAGCAACTGGGGAGGTGGAGGCAGGAGGATTGCAAGTTTGAGACCAGAGGCAGTCTGTGTCATTTAGCGAGACCCTGTCTCAAAAAGAGTGAAAAAATGAGCTTGAGGGTGCAGCTCAGTGGTCTAGCATTTTCGAAGCATGCAAGTGCAAGGCCCTGAGTTCAACCCTCGGTAAAGAAAACAAAAACAAAAACAAAAACAACATTTTTCTCCATCAGACACCTGATTTTAAGCTCTCTTAAAACATTTCAAACATAAGTTGTAGGAATTACCCATTTCTTGGAAAATCATTAATAACTAAACATCCTGAGCACTGGATTATAGGTGTGTGCTACCCTACCTGGCCCACACACATGTTTTATGTGCATGTGTGGATTAGCCTGCTTAGAGATGTTAGAGGACAGATTATGTTTAGGAGCAGTTAGGGAGAAATGTCTTATTGAGTTTGCTTCCTAATCCTTAAGTAAGTCAGTTGACCTTATTATGTCTGTTTCTTTATCAGTAAAAGTCAAAATGCTATAAAACAGGAAAGGACACAAGAGAGAGGAGAAGATGAAAGGTCTAATATTCACTGATCCTTTTACTAGGGACCAGGCACTACACGAAACACAAGCAACATATCCTTTAATCAACTCAGTGAGTTGTATTACCCCAGATTTACAGTTGAGACAACTCAAAAGGCTGCATTGCTGGTATACAGTGGAATTTGACTTTATCTGGCCCTAAAGCTTCATAGAGTTGCTGTGAAGAAGATGGAATAATTCAAAGTACTTTTCAAGGTGATATAGTAGTATACAAAGGTAAAAAATCATTCCTAAACTAAGAAACTGTGAACTTACTATGACTCCTGTTTATCCTGGAAGTTGCAATACTATTAATTTGGCCATAAAGAATATTTTGGTATATTTAAACCATATTGAGAAAACCAAGAAATGAAACTCTCACATGAGAATTTTGAGATTAGAGTTAGTTAGAAGTTGTTTAAGATCTCCACTCAACTCTGGGAGTCCTTTGCTGGGTAAATCCTGAACCAAACATGGACTTTTTCCACAATGTAATGTGTTCATTTTTGATTTGCTGCACTCAGCTATAAATCCAAAGACTAGGACGAAGACAATGAAGAAGAAGAAAGAAAATGGAAAGGAGGAGGAGGAGGAGGGGGAGAGGACAGATGAAGGGAGGGACATCAGAAAGAAACTAGGCTAGAAGGACCATGGTTTGGAAGCTAAACAGGGACTCCGGGTGGGTGGGCTCACTGGAAAAGGCTCCTGCCAGGTTGCCCCCACAATGGAGGGTCTGATGATAGCGATGTTCAGATTTCCACTCTCTTGATCCACCACCATCTCCCCCAAAGCTTTGGTGTAGGTGTAAGTATTGGGCCGATCTCCGATCAATTTAGGAGTGATCTCATCAATAATAGTGTCGTCTAACCACCTGAAGTAGAGAAAAAAAAAATTCTAGCAACATATGTTACACAATAGACCAAAAAGGAACAAAAAAGTGAGACACAGACAATCAAACAAAACTTCCACCTTCTAGATTAAGTTCTGGAATTCAAAATGTGACAGGATCCCAAGGAGACTTGTGTATCTGTGCAAATCATGGTGGATTAACTCCTACCTTTCTGCTTCTAAGCACAAACTCAATCAAATGTACTTCTTCCCACACAGATGGATAAATAGATTAACACAACAGATATGCCATCCACCATTTATATAACCTCTAATTATCTTTCCTTTTTCTCCAACAAGTTCATAAGTACATTCCCTGAACACATTTTTGAGTGCTAGCCATGTGCTCAGTAGCATGCTAGAGGCTGTGCTCACGGACTCAGAGGCTCCCTCGCCCAAGGTGCTTCAGTGAGAGTCCTACTTATTCAGTGTTGTTGTTGTTAGTTGCCTTCAAGTTGGTGTCCAACTCCTAGCGACACTATGTACAACAGATGAAACATTATTGTCTTGCTTCTCTGCTATTCATAGTGTTTTCAATGGCTGATTGTTTTTTGGGAGTGGGTTTCTGGGTCCTTCTTCCAAGCCTACAGCACCTGGTGGTCCCAGGTGGTCTCCCATCCAAGTACTAACCAGACCTGATTCTGCTTATCTTCTGAGATCTGAGGATCACATGGCACAGTGGTAAGGATGCAGGCTCATTCAGTGTAGTCCAGTAAAAACTGAATGCACCAATCTTGAAACCTTGAGATTTCACTTTTAGAATTTCACTTCGTGTCTCGACAAACAAAGCAACTACACTTGTCAGATTTATAATCTATTTTAGTGAATCTGTGGTATCAATTTTGAAAGTCTATTTATAGTCTAGTAAATTGATAATGATTTCTAGGGATTTCAAATGAATTCTGAAGTCTGTCAAATGGAATGTTTACAGTACTCTGAAGCAGAGCAAATAGCATGATTACTGAATACTCCTACTTATGAGGTGACAGGCATTATGAATAACTGTGTCATCACAACATCAGCCTAATTTTTAAAAAAAAGTCAGAACTGCTGAGCATAGTGGTGCATGCCTGTAACACCTGCACTTCGGAGGCTGAGGCAGGAGAATTGACATGAGTTTGAGGCCAGACTGACCTATGCAGCCAGTTCTAGGCCAACCTAGGCTAAACAGTGAGACACTGTCTCACAAAAACTAGCAATTAAAAATTTAAAAAGTCACAATGATGTTGATAATCTCATGTCTATCTATGCTTCTCTAAAAGAATAATAAGTTTATTGTTAAATATGTAATGTTTCTTTTAGCTAGCAGATATATTTGGTTAAATTATTGATATAATATAGTTTAAAAAAATAAGCTGGGAGCGGTGGCACACACCTATAATCCCAGCAGTTTGGGAGGCAGAGGCAGGAGGATCTCAAGTTCGAGACCAGAGGCAGTCTACGTAACTTAGTGAGACCCTGTCTCAAAAAGTAAAAAAAAAAGTGGGCTGGGGGCGCAGCTCAGTGGTCCAGCATTTGCAAAGCATGCAGGCATGAGACCCTGGGTTCAACCCCCAGTACTACACACAAAAACAAAACCCAAACAAACAAACAAACAACAACAAAAAACCCCCGGCTGCCTGAGTATGTTCTGTGCTTCTTATAACTTATGTGTTTGGCACATTTAATCCTATTTTGTAAGATATAGCATAGTCATACTATTTTAATTATAGAAAATCTTAGCCATTACCATTTTACTCCCATGACAAATTATTGAACATTGACGATGTGTTTGAGCTGCATGCTATAGCTAATACCTGTAATCCTAGTGACTTGAGAAGCTGAGGCAGGAAGATCAGAAGTCAAGGGCAGAGGCAGCCTATCTCAAAATAAAAAAAAAGGAAATTAAAGAAAAAAAGGAGTCTAAGGGTGCACCTCAGTGGTAGAGCACTTGCTAGCATGTGTGAAGCCCTGTGCTCAACTTCCTGGTATTAGAGAAAAAAAAAGTGTTTGATGCTAAGATGTGTTCAGAATCATGACTCCAAATTTTAATAACTTTCATTTGATTTTTGGGCAAAGGATGTGGCAATCCACTCCTGAAGCAATCCTGAAACAATCAGCCATTGAAAACCCTATGAATATCAGAGAAGCACTATGTGCAAGGCATGGCACAGTGTCGGGGAGTATTTTGTTTGTTGCACATAGGGTTGCTATGAGTCAGATCTGACTCCATGGCACCTAATGACAACAAATGTTATCCTTCGGGATAGACACACAAAATTTTTGTACAAATGTCAGCAACAGTTTGATCATAAACCATATGCCTTTTCTGGGTCACATATACTTAAGGGAGTGCTGGGCATGCTGAATATCTGAAGATAGATCATGTCCTCCTCTGGGAAGTCAGTTTATTCTTCTTTAAAACCTAGGGGTATTGGTATCTGGAAATAGTTTGAGAGGGAGGAAACAGTGTGGAAGACCTAAAAGAGCCCCTCCTTGGTGAACTTCACGTTCCTTTTTCTCTGATGAGCTTTAGGAGACTCCGTTGCTGCTTCAAATTGCACTGTGATCTGTCGGTGTTAGAGGGATTGGCAGGGGAGTGAGGAATTCAGTGCTAGGAGCTGGAATCAAAGCCAGTTGGCCCTTTTCCTGGCATCTCAAATACACTAAGAAGGCAGCTAACTGGGAAACAAATTGATTCCATCCTGAAAGTGCTCTGAAGCTTTATACATACTTGCTTAAACTGATTTAGGACATTGAACTCTGCCTGCCTTTTCTCCAACTCTCCTGACAACTATGAACCCTGAAATGCTCCTTTGTACCAACTGAGCAAATTGACATTTCATTCAAGTAACCTCTGAATCTTTTAGATGACTTTCATTCTTCTTTGTCCTGGATATTTTTAAGTGACAGGTAAAAATATCAATTCTTAGAGCCAGACATGATAAAAATGTTTGCTCTGAAGGGAATAAAGTCTTAATTTAGCTAAAGCTTTTTAAAAGAACATATTCTAAGTACAAATACAGAATTATATGAAATTATGTGGCAAATTCACTGTGAAATAGTCATTTTTCTGCTGTAATTCTTTTTATGCAGAGTTTAAAAATAAACAAGATAAAGTTTGTAAAATGTAGGAAGCAGGAAACCAATCTAAACTTATTCTGAGACTAGGGCTGTGTCCTATGAAGAAAGAGGTTTCTGTTAGTGGGCAAGAAGAGAAAAATACTAGAGATGGCACATCAGAACAGTAAGGAAAGCTATCTGAAGTGAATAGGTCAAAAGACTTTCTCCTTCTGCCAGATCATGGAGGAATTCCAATTTTTGGTTTGTTTTCCTTCATTAACCATTTGATTAATTGTTTAAAATCATTCCTTAGCACTGTAATAATTGCTTCATATAATTTAACTCATTAAAACTATAAGATAGGCTCATTTTACAAAGGAAGGAACTGGAGCTCAGGCTAAGAAACTTGCTTCAGCTCACGCAAATAATAGTGCATCCATATGCTGAACTGGTGGCAGTCTGACTCCAAGATTTTTCCCCTGAACCTTTATACTTCTTTTATCTCATGACAATGCTATAAATTCATTAAGAAGTGAGAAACTGTGTCTGTGGTATTCCAAGATGCCTTGTGTAAGCCTCAACTAATTAACAAAATGTTTCTTTAAGAATATTCTATCTCCTTTCCCTCAGCAGTGTATTACTGATCAGGTAATAAAGGGACTAGCAAAGACCAAGTAGCTAAGGTTAGCATCGTTTCAAAGCATTTACTTCAAGGATGTCCTACTTTGTCACTTTATTTGTGAATGGCTACAAAGAATCAGGTCTGCACCCATACCACTGTGGCCTTCGATCCAGTCAGATGTCTGAAGCTAAGCAGGGTCGGGCCTGGTTACTAATTGGATGGGAGACCGCCAGGTGCTGTTGGCTTGGGAGAAGGACCCAGCAACCCACTCCCAAAAAGCAATCAGCCTTTGAAAACCCTATGAATAGCATAGAAGCACTGACAATAGTTGTTCTGTAGGGTCGCTTTGAGTCAGACACCGACTCCATGGCACCTAACAATGACACCACCACCACCAACAACAAAGAATCACAGCGAGCAACAACCTGCCCACTCATCAATCTCTTCATTTGACTCAACTTACTCCAAGGATTCAATGATTTTTTTTGGCTCCACAGGGCATGGATAGATAACTTCATCAATGTACTTCAGGTTGCAATTAGCAAAGGCGGTGGAGATATGGATGAAGGCTTCAAGCTTTGGCATTTGACTTGCCATTAGCAAGAGCTGCTGGGTGGCAGTGACGTTGAGTTGCACAGCATGTCTAGAGATTAAACAGAAGGAAACACAATGAGTTACTTCATCTCCTGCCTTCTTGTCTTCACACCTACATCACTCTTCCTTTAGTAGATTTTTCCTGACTCATCCTGTTTGTAGATAAATAAATTTTAAATGGATGAGAGATGTAATTGTCAAAAATAAAACTATAAAATAATTTAAGAAATTATGAGTAACTGCAAAAATAATAACTGAAAGACAAACTATAAATTGCTAAAAATAGTTTGACCCTTATAAAAAATAAAGTTAGTATGCTGAATCTTCCAAAAGTCCCAAAAGTAACAAGAAAGAATATTTGGATTAAAAATAGGAAGATAACATGAATAGGCATTTCACAAAATAACAAAATACCAATACTTGTTTAAAATTGCTAGTCTTTCTAATTATCAAATAAAAACATGCAATATCATATCCCCATCATACTGGCCACATTAAAAAGAATCAAAAAATCATATATATGTATATATATTATATATATATATATGATATATATATATATATATCATATATGTGTGTGTGTGTGTGTGTGTGTGTGTGTGTGTATTTTTGAGTGTAAGAAATGAATATTCAGCCAGGCACAGTAATGTACGCCTATAATCCCAGCTAGTTGGGAGGCTGAGGCAAGAGGATCTGGAATTTGAGGCCAGAGCCAGACTGTGCAACTTAGCAAGACCATCTTTCAAAATAAAAATTACAAAAGGGGTTGGGGATGCAGCTCAGTGGCAGAGGATTGCCTAGAATGCAAAAAGGAAAAAAAGAAATCAGCATTCATGTGCACAGAGGCAATATAAGTTCACATGACCAACTTTTTGGAGAGCAATTTAACATTATATATATACACACATATATATTACATATATGTACATGTATCTTTACATATATATTACATATGTGTGTTTGTGTGTAAACAGTTATTTGTGGGGAGGAAGGGATAAGTGAGGGTGAGGAGGGTCATGAGAAGGTAATGGGGGGTGAACAAGAGCAATGTACAATATGCATGTTTGGAAATGTTATATACTAACTGAAAAATTGCTAATACAAAAATGAAAAAAAAAACATAAACAGTTCATAACCTGGGCATACCTAATACATATCTGACAATTTTATGTTTGGGAATTTAGCCCAAGGAGAGTACACAAAGGATTAAAATAATATATGCACAGACATGTTCATGGTAAAGTTATTTATAATAGTAAAAAATGAGAGCAGTGCAAATGTCCACCAATACAGAATTGGCTGAGCATATTACATATATGTACAATGGAATGTCATGTAGTCATTACAAATTATGATAGAATACTTATTGACAAGGAAAGACATCCAAAATATAATTGAATAGAGTGTAAAAATTATTCTTAATAGGATGACATTTTTTATAAAATTGAACATACATGCAAAAGGAAAAATTTGAATCATAGATGCAACAGGAGAAACTTGGAATATATGTTCTCCATAATATGAAATAGTTGTCACTGGATGGTTGATTATGGAGAAGTTTTGCTTCTTTATAATGTTTTTCAGTGGGGATGTGAATTTTTTTTTCAGAAACCATAAAGAGCCCTACTTGTACATGTTCTCTTGCACACACATATATAAGCAGTGAGAGGGAAACAGGAATGTACCTCAGAGAGTCATCAAAGCGTACAGTGGCTGCACAGTGGAAGATAATGTTTGTGCAGGACAGAAGCTCCTGCATGTCCTCCTTGCTGATGGCAAAGTCATTATGATTGAGATCTGCAGGAATTGGTCTGATCTTCTCATGCACGTTTGGACAAACTTCCTTGACTTTCTCAAACAACTGAAACATAAATATAAGTCAGTATATAAAGGGCACCATCATCATTACATTGTTCTTGTTTGTGCAGATTTGTTTTTATTATAGTTCTTAAAAACTGGTTTTAGTTGTAACACTAACTTCTCCCCAGGAAGACATCTATTTACTAAAGAGCCATCTGCTTTATTTCCATGCAGTTTAGTATAATTCCTGCTCCTCTTAATTTGAGAAACATTTGAAAAAAGTCAGTTCTAAGAACCAACAGGATGTGTAATTGGAACTTTGCCTGAAGGGTGAAGGAGTAACAGTAAGTCATACACATCCTACCTTGATCCTCTTTTCCCCTTTAAGGCATTCTCATGTTTATACATGGTGGTATAGTTCCATTTTGGGCTGGGAAATAATTGTTTTCAGCACAAAATTTATAGCCTTTACAAGTTAACACCAAAATTATCAACAACTTGGTTAACTGGCTCAGATTAACAAGATGTCTCAGCACAAACATTATTAGAAAATAGAAAAAATTGAGCAAACTTGTAATGGGTGAAACAAAAACGTATGTAATCTCACTTTAATATGAATAACAGTTAATATCTAATATGAGAATTGCATGAGCTCATTACTTTTTATGAAATTTTAACTGATTTTTAATGCTCTAATTTATTTATAAAGCCTGCAGCTGTAGCCCTGTGGCATCCGATCCCGTCAGATCTCGGAAGCTAAGCAGGGTCAGGCCTGGTTAGTACTTGGATGGGAGACCACCTGGGAACACCAGAAGCTGTAGGCTTGGGAGAAGCACCTGGTAACCCCCTCCCAAAAATCAATCTGCCATTGAAAACCCTATACACAGCAGAGAAGCACTGACAATAGTGTTTCCCCTGTTGTACAGAGGGTCGCTATGAGTCGGATACCGACTCGATAGCACCTAACAACAACAACAATTTATTTATAAAGGGAAAATGGAAGAACACTGGAAATTTTAGCTTTTATTACAGTTATTCAAATAGAATCAATCCACTGCTTACCTTCCACGCAGAGATACTTAGATTAAATTGCTCTTTTCCATTTTCTCAGAATATACAGTTTTAATAAAATGATCTTTGTACCAACCTATTTTGATAAGATGGAATTTTACTGTAATATAGGTATGGTTATAAATGTTTAGAAATGTTAAGGGCACACAAAGTTACTCTGTGCTTTGTAAACTTAATGTAGTAGTAGCAGAAAGTTTTCTTCTCCCTCCTAACCCCAAAAATGCTTCCATATACTCCTTGGTCCTTCGTAGCAGGCTTCTTTCTGCCCACTAGAGATCTACCCCAGACTTTTTTGTTGGGTAATAAAAGTTGAATCTGGTAGTCAGAGAAATCATGTCTCATTTGTATCAAGCAAGACCATGCTTAGAGGCCATCTTGGGAACTCAGTAAAGATGGGTAGAGAAGGGAATCGAACCCACATGCCAACCTGGCAAGTTAACATACTTCTGTCTCTGAGCTACTATTTTTCTGCACTGCATGGTCAACTCTTCCAGTGGGTATTATTGCACTTCTGAAAATAATTTGGCAGTTAGGTCAATTCTGAATGTTTTTGGCATCTGGAATTAAAAAGGTTGATAAAGTGTCCTAGGCACAGTCTCAACAAAGAGGTCATTCTCCCTCTTCTAGAAAGATCTTTAGCAATTCTTTTAATCTTGATCAATCATCATTGGCATGCTAAATGTTTGCTTTCACAGTTGAATGTTTTCCCTCTCAACACTGCATATTTAATGTTTAACAAACGTATGCTGGATATCTTCAGATAAGTTTATATAAAATTTGAACATTTCTCACCTTTTAATAATCAGATTTGTAGAAGGCTCCTTTTGAATCTACATGATAGATTTTATACCCTGGAAATTTTTTTAGGGTTCTGTGGACTCTCTGTGAAAGTTAACTCTGTGGGCTCTGTGGACTCTGTGATAACTTCTGGGTATTGGAGAAGAGTAAGAATTGGGTGAACTGTGGAGGCAACATATTTATGTAGTGTTTTTGACAACATAGAGGCTCTGAACTTGGACTCCTAAAACTAGTTATTGACATGGCCTTCCTTTGAAGGGACCCGTGGGAAGTTTGGTCTCTACATTCTGGAGATCATAGAAGGTAATCATATCTTTTCTAATCATGAAAGCCTTTGATCTTTATTCATTTTACTTAATCCCTCTCTTCACATATAACCATATTAGTTAGTCACAATAATATATCAAACTTATTTATTATTTTTATGTTTTGGAAAAAAAGGATAAGGTCAATTAAACTAAAGGGCAATCTCTCTGGAATATCTATAGTGCCAAAGTGAGAGAGAGACTAACATTAAATAATTAGTTAGCTCTAATCTAAGTTGTAAACCATTAACCACAAATTATTCTGTGATCTTGGAGAATTAGGGATTAATCATATATTGTACCATTCTTAAAAATAATCTTTCACTTAAGAAAATTTTAGTTTAATTTACATAAGTATCTATAATAAATGCTAAGGGTGACACAGTGTTTAGTTTATCATCTTGTTATGATTTCTCTTCAGACCAAGGCTTTTATGTGATCCAAACACTTCTCAGAACTGAATTATTCCATAATCATGTTGAATCCCATGGATTACTGACTTTTTGAATGAAGTGAGAATGAGCAATTTGAAACTTTTAAGAAAAAGACTTGACTTAAAAAGATGACAGCAAAAATAAAAGAGAGAAAAGAAAATAATTAGAAGAGTTAAATGTAAAAAGAAGGAAAGAAGTTGGGTGTGTGAAATCATGCCAGTGATTTAATTAACCAGTGACTGGTGTTTAAAACAAAGTGAGAAAGATTGAGAAAATAAGTTGGTTCTGTTTGTACCATTAAGTATATCCCCAGAACTAAAATCAATTTCTTTCCTTTCTTTTTTGGTTTCCTTTCCTTTCCTTTCCTTTCCTTTCCTTTCCTTTCCCTTATAAGAAAGGAAGTGGCCTATAAAAGAGAGGTTGAACATGCTTTGGCTGATCTAAGTTGAGTAGCTAACTGAAGACCAGATGCTTTATTAAATGTCTGCCTTTGTTAATCATAGAAAATCTGTAATTCCTTAGAAATTTATTTCTTCTAGTTATCCAAGTTATCCCAAATTATAGAAGCTTATTTTTTGGTGTTGTGGATCAAACCCAGGGTCTCATGCATGGTAGCCAAGTGTTCTACCACTGAGCTTCATCCTTAGCCCAAAAGTGTTTTACTTTTTGTGGGATAATTTCTTAGCAGGATAAAAAAAAAAGATGAAATTAAACTGGTTTTGGGAGTTTAAAATACAAACTTCTATTTCTAGTTGCTTTGCCTTATATAAAGATTGAACAGAATCATTCTTGTCAATCAGAAATTCATTTCTGGAAATGGCGATCAAGTAGCCCAGATCTTATGGTTTTTTGTTTTTTTTGCTTTTGTTTTTGTTTTTTCCTTTACAAAAGTCTTTGAAAGTGAACAACATCAGGCTGTTGATCTTTGCAGGTGTTATTTAGTTCAAAATCATTTTTTGTTTTTTACGGTTCAAAGACAATTTGCTTAAGTGAATTGATGTACTTCTTAGGGATTATCTAATGCCACAATCAACCATTGAAAACCCCATGAGGGTCACTATGAGTTGGACTGACTGGATGGCACCTAACAACAATAACAACAATGCCTCCCAGGGACTGGTAAATATTGTGAAAGGATGTAATAAACTGTTTCATAAAATGATATTGTCTATTGTCTTAAACCAAACCTTGTTCTGTGAACTGAGGTCACTGTGTGTAACCTTGCCTGTTTCATCACCAAAAGCTCTTGATTGTATTTCAAAGTTGATTCACTTTGGGAGCAATTGAGGGCTCATTGAGTAATTCACGTTTTTCAAGAGAAGCTAATGTGAAGTATTCGGTGTAACCTGCCAAGTTTTGTCTTTGTTTATAAATCGATTCCCTGGCAACATCATTCAGAATAGTCTCCCTCCACCGCCCAAACCTTGAATCTTGTCTGGTCTTTTCAGATGTTGCATTCTAAACATAGACAAATCTCATTGTAACCCTTTCCTGTCTGAGTGCTATAGCTTAATAGAACAGCCCAACCATTCTTGGTATTCTCCCAAATGAAACTTTTTTTTTTAGATTCTGAGATAACAATTACTTTCAATTAATTATATCACTTTTAATATAATTTCAATTACTTAAATTTTATGTTCCAGATATCAATATTCTCTTCCTGTTTTCTTAAGGAATTACTCGAAGTGAATTATGAATGCCTTAAGATTCTAAATAAATATACATAAGATATGATTGTTATAAAAAGAAACATCTTTAAGTCACTAAAGACCCTCAGTATACTCTTAATATTTCTTTGAATTTAACAACTGAATGATTTATTTATATTACTGACATATTACAGTGAAGAAGAGCCCTTTATGTCTTTTTAAGCTAAGTCATATTGAAAATGGGGCTGGTAGAGTGCTGCTCTGCCCTCACTGAGGCCCTGGGTTCCATCCCTAGCACTCCTGAAGCAATCTCGAAACAATTAGCCATTGAAAACCCTATGAATAGCAGAGAAACACTGACATAGTGCTGAGCACGGCACAGTTCAGGGAGTGCTTCATTCTGTTGTACATAGGGTCAGTATGAGTCAGATCTGACTGGATGGCACCTAACAATAAGAACAACATATTGAATATAACAATGTAAACAAAATATCAATTTATGTATGTAGATTTGTTATTGCTACAATGGAGATCTGGTTGGTTCACAATTAAATGGGCACATTTTTCTTAAGTAAGAGATTAAGCCACTGGACTAGGACCCGGGGGACCAAGTTGAATAGAATTGTTTTAGGGCAGTCACATTCACCTTTCAATACAGAAAATTTTCCTTAAAAGCTCCTCAGATTTTGTGAAAGAAAGATAATTTTTAAAGCAATGATGTATACTTGGAATCATATCTCTAACAAAAAAAAATGAATCAAACTATTTAATTTTAATAGGTCCAAAACTAAAAGTGAACTGAATTTAAACCTGCTGCCATGATTTTGGAAATCCATGATTATTTTGTTGCCTAACTTACTATTTTAAAAGATAGGTGTTTCACACTAAAGAAAGAAATTGCAGAGGATACTAGAAGATGGAAGGACCTCCCCTGCTCATGGATTAAATGAATCAATCTTGTAAAAATGGCTATACTACCAAAAGCAATTTATAGATTTAATGCAATCCCCATTAAAATTCCAATGATAGACTTTGCAGAAATAGAAAAAATAATCCTAAAATTCATATGGAAACACAAAAGATGCCTTATAACCAAAACAAGCTACCAAAACAGTGCAGACAAGTTCACAAAACCTGACTTCAAACTATACTGCAGGACTATGGAGGCAAACCAGCTAGGTTCTGGCACAAGGACAGGCCTGAAAGACCAATGGAACAAAATTGAAGACCCAGAGATACACCCATGCAGCGACCTCCTTTTTTGACAAAGGGGCTAAGGACATTTAATGGAGAAAAGATTGCCTCTTCAACAAATGTTGCTGGGAGAATTGCATATCCATTTGCAGAAAATTGAAAATAGACCCAAATCTAGCAATTTGCATGAGAGTCAATGTGAAATGGATGAGACCTGAACATAAAACCAGAAACCTTAAATTACTAGAAGAAAAGATTGGAAACACACTCCAACACATAGGCATAGGAAAGTATTTCCTCAACAAGATTCTGATTGCCCAGGAAATGGCATGAAGAATTGACAAATGGGATAATGTGAAATTAAAAAGCTTCTGTGCAGCAAAAGAAATAACAGAATTAAGAGAGAGCCCACTGAATAGGAAAAAATATTTGCATCCTACACTTCTGACCGAGGACTAATTTCCAGAGTTTATGAAGAACTTAAGAAAGCAAATACCAAGACAATAAATAACCCAATACATAAGTGGGCAAAGGAAGTGAATAAGCAGTTCTCAAATGAAGAAGTTTGAAGGGCAAAGAAACACATGAAAAAATGCTCAATATCCCTAGTCATTAGGGAAATGCAAATCAAAACAACACTGAAATGCCATTTCACTCCAATAGGAATGGCCAAGATCAAGAAAACAAATAATAACAAGTGCTGGTGAGGACTTGGAGAAAAAAGAATGCTTTTACACTGCTGGTGGGACTGGAAATTAGTTCAGCCACTTGGGACATCAATACAGAGGTAACTTTTTTTTTTTAGCATGGATTTTTTTTATTGGAAATTTTTAATGTACACCTTAATGTGATTCATTCTGACATGCTTTTCATTGTGACATTTCCATATATGCATTTTGATGTACATTATTCATATGGGTTCCCCCTTACCCTCCCCTATGCTTCCCCCCTCCCACCTTCCCCATCTAAGTCTTCTCTATCTTTTACTTGGTAATATTTTTCTATATGTCCTTGGGTTCCAGTTCTGTTTAAGATAGAAACTTTTCCTGTAGTGGTCTTTCTTTTTTTCTTGTTAGAACAATTGCATGCATTTTCTAGACCATTTATATTGACACCATTCTTATCTTTTCCCCCCCTTTTATTTTGATCTGACCTTTGAATAGGATTTTTCCTTCTTATAATTTTGATTCAGCTCCCACATATGAGTGAGAACATGTGGTGTTTCTCTTTCTGAGCTTGTGTTCGTTCACTTAAAATAAGTTTCTCTAATTCCATCCATTTTGCTGTGAATGACCTTATTTCATTTTTCTTGATTGCTGAGTAGTATTCCATTGTGTATATATGCCAGTTTTTTTATCCATTCTTCTGTTGAAGGGCACTTTGGTTGATTCCATATCCTTGCTATTGTGAAAAGTGCTGCATTGAACATGGAGAGGCAGTTGTCTTTGTTGTATGATGACCCATCTCCCTTTGGGTAAATTCCCAATAGTGTTATAGCTGGGTCATATGGTAGATCTATTTTTAGTTTTTTAAAATATCTCCATATTGATTTCCACAGTGGTAGGACCACTTTACAGCTCCACCAACAATGTAAGAGTGTTCACTTTTCCACGCAACCTCGCCAGCATTTGTTGTTATTTGTTTTATTGATCTTGGCCATTCTTACTGGTGTAAGGTGAAATCTCAGAGTTGTTTTGATTTGAATTTCCCTAATGGCTAGGGATGTTGAGCATTTTCTCATGTGTTTCATGGCTTTACGGGCCTCTTCATTTGAGAACTGTCTACTCAGTTCCTTTGCCCATTTGTGTATTGGGTTGTTTGTTTTTTGGGTTTTTTTTTTTCTTGAGTTCTTTATAAATTCTAGTAATTAGACCTTTATCTGATGTATAAAATGCAAAGATTTCTTCTCATTCTGTGGGGGTTTCCTTGACTCTGTTAATTGTTTCTTTTGCTGTGCAGAAGCTTTTTAATTTCATGTAATCCCATTTATCTATTCTTGTTGCAATTTCTTAAGCAATTTGAGTCCTATTAAGGAAATGCTTTCCTATGCCTATATGATGGAGTGTGTTGCCCATCTTGCCTTCTATAAGTTTTAAAGTTTCTGGTTTTATGTTGAGATCTTTTATCCATTTTGAGTTAACTCTCGTGTAATACAGAGGTAACTTACAAAACTAAGAATAGAACTACCATGCGGCCCAGCTATACTACTACAAGGAATATACCCAATGGGAGATATGTCATCATACCACAGAGATACCTGTATTTCAATATTTAATACAGCACTATTCATAATCACAAGGGTATGGAAACAGCCAATATATCCATCAATAGAGGAATGGCTAAAAAAATGTATATATACACAATAGAATATTGTTGTTGTTGTTGTTAGGTGCCATCAAGTCGGTGTCCGACTCATAGCAACTTTATGTACAACAGACAAAATACTATTGGTAGTACTTCTCTGCTATTCATAGGGTTTTCAATGGCTGCTTGTTTTTTGGGAGTAGGTTGCTGAGTCTTTCTCCCAAGCCTATAGTACCTGGTGTTCCCAGGCAGTCTCCCATCCAAGTACTAACTAGGTCCAACCCTGCTTAGCTTCCAAGATCTGACAGGATTATACACCACAGTGGTATGGCTGCAGGCAATGGAATATTACTCAGCAATAAAAAACAATGAAATAATGTCGTTTGCAGTAGAATGTATGGAACTGGAGAATATCTTCTTAAGCAAGCGTACCCAGGCCCACAAAGAGAAATACCAGATGTTCTCATATGTGGGAGCTAAATCTAACTTAAAGGAAGACATGTGTGTACATACATTATATATATATATATATATATATATATATATAGTCATATATATCATATATATGTCATATATATATATATATATTCAATCACATTTATCTTAGGAGGGAAAATTAAAGCAGAATAGAAAGAAGAGGGAAGGAGATTGGCAGGGAGGAGTGGAGGTTGAAGAAGTGGCCAAGGGGAGGGGAACTAATGTGGAGAGCTAAAGAGTGACAGGATAATCTCAAAATGGATGATGCAACAATACAAATACATGGGGGAAAAATAGAGAATGTAACACATAAATGCATATGACTTTTTACTAATATTAATCAAAAGTTTCTGTGAAGTATGTGAGTTGATGAAAGTGTAACCAAAAACAATGTAATAGTTGCATAATGGAAAAATCAAAAGCCTTATTACTCTGTACCCCCCATGAAAATTTATAAATAAAGGGACTGTATTAAAAAAGGTAGGTGTTTCATTTTTCCTACTATTAAAGTATAACATGTTTACTACAACTGTAGTTTGAAAATTGGAAAGAAGATACTGTTTTAATTTTTTCACTTTTTTTTTCTTTTTCTTTTCTTTTTTTTTTTTTTTTCCAGTACTGGGGGTTGAACCTGAGGCCTTGTGCCTGCATGCTTTGCAAGTGTTGGACCACTGAGCTATGCCCCCAGCCCCCCACCCCCTTTTTTTTTTTTGAGACAGGGTCTCACTAAATTACGCAGACTGCCTCTGGTCTCAAACTTGAGATCCTCCTGCCTCCGCCACCTGAGCCACTGGGATTACAGAAGTGCGCCACTGCACCCAGCATTTTAATTTTTTCACTCTTAAAGCAGGTGCATTTTTCCTCACCATTGAAGTAATATTGTCATTATAATAGTAATTTGAAAATGCCAAAAAGTAAAATTAACCCAAGATCACATCATCATTCAGGATCATTAGCTGCTATTATAGTGAATATAGTTTTGTATTTTTCTTTGCATACAATATATTACAAACATTTCCTCATGCCATTTACTATTTCATAAAACATGATTTTTAATGCCTGCACACTAATCCAACATATTTTTGTATTACCATTTGCTTAATAAATCCTCTATTGTGGAACTTTCAGGTTGGTTCTAGTTTTTGTTACTGTAAATGATACAATAAAATATTTATTTAGAAATACAATTTATTTTATTATTTACTATTATAGAAATATTTTTGTACATTATTTGTATATATCTGGGTGTTTCTAGAGAGCCCCCTTAATTACTTCTCTGATAAAGCTTTCAAGAATCTGTCATTAATTCGGACATTAATTCCCTTCTATTTATGTGTCCCTTTACGTGCTCTGAAAATACTTAAAAAATTTAGTCATAAGGAAGAAAATGAATTCTCTTTTCTGGTTCTGTGAGGCCAATGAATTTTTTTTTAAATTCTTCTTTCCAAAATATCTCCCACTTAATTGTCTCTCTCTGAAAGCAGAGAAACAGGAAGTGAGAGGTGGTAGCTATGCATATCTTGAAAGGAGAAGAATGAAGCAGATGTATGAATTTTGATAGCTAGAACAGATGTCCTCTTAATCAGACTTCCTAGGGACATATTGGTAATCAAAGACAAACTGCTAACTTTTGGGTTTATTATATGTTAAGGAAAAAATTCAAGCCTTGCACACATGATATGATTTATCTACCATTAGGGACATTATACTACTTATGGTGGGTCTGCATTCATTCCTTACTCTGTGTGACTAGAGAGAAATAATATTTAAAAGGTATATCAAGAGTTCTGGGGACATAGCTCAGTGGTAGAGCACTTGCTTTGCATGTGTGAGGCCCTAGGTTTGATCCTTCACACTGCAAAAATATAAATAAATTAATTAAGTTAAAAATAAAATTTAAAATGGCATAATCTACACTTGGTCTTGATTCATATGAGATAATAAATATTTGTAGAATCTGAGGTCTCCCTGAGGAAACTCTAACCCAGATAGGAAAATACTGCAGAGTAAGAATGAAGAAGGGAGAGATGGACATACGACAGAGAATCCCCTGAGTAGGCTCTACACTGAGGGGCTGGGATTTAGCTTAGCTGGTAGAGCGCTGCTCTGCAGTCTTGGGGGCCCTGGGTTTGATTCCCAGCACTGCAAAAATGGGAGAAGAATGTGGCAATCAACTCCCAAGGTAATCCGGAAATAATCGGCCATTGAAAACCCCAGTGAGACTCACTATGAGTTGGACATGACTTGACAGCACCTAACAACAAGGCTCTACACAGAGGATTGTTTTAGAAGTAGGTTTGAGATTAAAGTTCTTGCATGACATGAAGGCAATGTTAAAGGAAAAAGAAAACTCTTCTATTGCTTGTCACATTCCTACTCAGCATGCGCTTCATCCTGGTAAGGATGATAGCATGGTAGATTCTGTCTTCATATGGTTTTAATTAGAATTTAGAGGAAGTGGAAAAGGTGCAGGTTGGTTATTCCGAAAGAGTGGGTCACTCCAACCAACTTTCCAATGTAGGACTGTTACTTAAAGGAATACAATCATCCAACTTTTATTTCCTGGTAATTCTCTCTGTTTTTATGCTTTCTTAATCTAAGACTCGATGAGAGTAAAAGCGTTTTAGGTGTGGCAAGCATGATACCATTTTCTCAAATGGGTTTGCCAGAACTGTTAACATATTTATTACATCTATTTTTCTCCTGTAATTTGAAATCTCCCTTACCTGTCTGTTGGCTTGTTGTGCTGTGGGGGTATGCACGTTATTGTGATGTTGAAAGCTATGCCACTGGTATTTCAGACACCAGCAGAGCCACCCATAGTAGACAAGTTTCAGCTGAGCTTCCAGACTGAGACAGACTAGGGAGAAGGACTCAGCAGCCCACTCCCGAAACAATTAGCCATGATAAACCCTATGAATAGCAGAAAAGCACTGTCACATATAGTGCCAGAAAATGAGCACTCCAGGCTGGAAGACATTCAAGAAATGAGTGGGGAAGAGTTGCCTTTTAAAAGTAGAATTGATCTTAATGATGGGAATGGAGTAAAGCCCCTGGGACCTCCATTTGCTGATGTGGCACAACTTAAAATGAGAAGAAAGTGTCTGCAACAATGGGCTCAAACATAAGGACCATGTGCATAGCACAATGTCGGGTAGGGGGTTGTAAACAGAGTTGCTATGAGTTGGACTGGTCTTGACAGCACCTAACAACAACAAAAACACCCTCATGAGTGGCTATGGTGTCTTGCACACCTGACACAATGCTGATACTGATTAGGTACTCAACCAACATTTGTTGGATGAACAAGTTCAATGCATTTCGATTGTTCCTTCAGTTTTTAGGTGACCCAACACACATTCCTTCCTTCTTGCACTTGTTCATCAACCCTTTCATTCATGCCTTTCACTTGTGACCAGCAGTCATACTGTGTCATGAACCATGGGGTTTTCTTTTCCATCTACAGCCCCAGAGTCAAGAAACAGCTGACCTTAACCATGAAAGCAGCCATTAGATCCCCTTTATTGCTGCAGAATGAAGTTTGAAGCTGTAAAGACATAGAGAAGAGCTTGCTCTCTAATAGCCACATCAGGGGAGAGCCAGTGGACAGGAAACAGGGAAGAACCTGCCAGAAGGTAGAAGCCATTCGACACAAAAAATGAGAGAAAAGAAGGTTCCTCCCAGAGTCCAGTCAGAGGCTATATAAGGAACCTCCTCAGGTCCAGGGTAAGGGAGCCTCCTCAGTTCCTGCCAAATAGGACCCTAATGGTTATAGTCCAGGCTTATAGTCCCGTCCTACTGCTCACCTACTATTCTTTTCTTTTTGAATAGGAGGTTTCTCTGCTTACTTTAATTTTTTTTTTAAAACTGCAGTGATTTTGTCTCTATTCTGCCACTGTATCTGGAGTTTGAGATCTAAGACTCCAAGCCAGAAGTTGGCATATCTGCACCTGATAGAGAGGACAGTCTATTTCCTGGGAACTTGGACACTAAATTGGATGCAAGAATGGCAAGGACTGTGGGGTAAGAATGAGTGTCCTCTATGTGTGGGAAAAGAGTGAGGCAAGTATCTGGTGACCTGAATAGAAGGCTATGGTGCTTTCCTCATGAGCACACAGCTATCTGGTTCCCAGCCATCCTTGCAGTTACACGTGCCCCAGTGACAGTACCGTGGACTGGTATATGGACTTAGAATGGATGGGAGATACTTTGGGCCTGGACCTAAAATCCTTCCACATGATCCCTAGCATCTCTTTCCCCATTGCCACCTGGATATTGTCATCCAGGGAGAACCTAGATGACTTGGGAGTCATAGGCAAAAGGTGACAATCTTTCTGTCCAGCAAATTGGGTTCCTGAATGACTGTGGAGTGTCATAACTTCTACCGATTAGACTTGATGCAGTTGAGAGTGAAACATTATTTGTATTGAGCTGATGATTTTGAGGGGCTGTGGAATTATCTTTTTCAGCACTCACATTATTATAATTCTTACTGATTAGTATCACAGTTCATGTGAATGTGAACACATATACCATAGACTTGGGAAATGTGGGAGATTTAGATTATTTATGGATTTCTAACTTTCTCTCCTGTTCTGCAATATTTTTATATTAAGTGTTATAAATGTGAATTCTGAAGTATCTTTCTTTGTGGTGAAATGAGGAAAAATTGATGGAGAAGAGAATGCAAGTGTGAAACCGATTCAGGCAGTTGTGATGTGAGTGTGAAACTTATTAATGCCAAATATAAATTAATCAATTTTTTGCTTTGACTAATTGAAAACATACCCGCCAACTGGTCACCTCGAGTTCTGAGGTATCTAATTTAGAGCTTGATGATCTTTTAAAACAAAGAAAACCACAACCAGCAGCCATGTGCTGAATTCATGAATACTTAGAATTTTCCTTTTCTCTTTCAACAATTATCTTCTAATAGTAAATGTCTTTTGAAACTTTTCTTCCAAATCTTTCAAGATACTGTTAATAATATCAAGCCCAGCATATGAAATTAGCTTTCTGTAAGCAATCAGTCTCATCTGCCCAGCTCCATAATAAGTATTACTTCACACAGTTTTCTAAATTGGAACTCAATATAATTTCTTTTGTTATTAAATGTCTGTCCTCTGCCTCTTACTAAGACATTATAGTAAAACTGTTATTAAAAAAATATGTACAGCTGCAGCCACAGTGGCATATGCCTGTAATCCCAGTAAATAAGGAGGCAGAGACAGGATTGTGAGTTTGAGGCCAGAGGCAGCCTGCATAATTTAGCGAGACTCTGACTCAAACTTTAAAAGTTTAAAATGGTCCAGGGGTGCAGCTCAGTGGTTGAGTACTTGCAATGTATGCAGCCCTAATTTTAACCTCTAAGTACTGAAAAAAATTGTACAAATGAATGTTTTAAAGAGGAATAACTATTATAACATCAAATGATCAGGAGATTCAAATGTGGAAATTTAAGTCTCTTCATTTCTGGTTTTATAGCAAAGGCATTAATTATTCTTCTTAAATTTTTGCCTCATGTGAGAAGCATACAAAATATGCTTCCCAGATAGAAACATACAAACCTAAAGAGGAAATGACATAGCTTCTTACATTTGGAACATTTTATTAAATAATGAAAATATTCTATATAGTAGAATTCTGGATAATATTGTTGTTGTTGTTAGGTGCTGTTGAGTCGTGTCCGACTCATAGCGACCCTCACAGGGTTTTCAATGGCTGACCATTTCGGGATTGCCTTGGGAGTGGATTGCCATGTCCTTCTCCCATTTTTGTGGTGCTGGGAATTGAACTCGGGACCTCAGCCACTGCAGAACAGTGTTCTACCAAGGGAGCTAAATCCCAGCCCCTCTGGATAATATAGACTATCCAAAATTTTTAACGAATGGGGATATGCTTCAGAACATCTCCACATGCTCAGCACACTAACACCAAAACCACCCTTTTATGTTTACTAGAACATACCAAACTCTGTTGTTGTTGTTGTTGTTGTTGTTGCCGTTGTTGTTGTTGTTGGGGGCTGTGGAGTCGGTATCTGACTCATAGCGACCCTGCGTACAACAGGCGAAACACTGTTGTCAGTGCTTCTCTGCTGTTCATAGGATTTTCAATGGCAGAGTGATTTTTGGGAGTGAGTTGCCAGGTCCGTCTCCCAAGCCTACAGCACCTGGTGTTCCCAGGCAGTCTCCCATCCAAGTACTAACCAGGCTGGACCCTGCTTACCTTCTGAGATCTGATGGGATCAGATGCCACAGGGCTATGGCTACAGGCATACTAAACTCTATCTGAGCTTTAGTGATAGTATCTCGGAGTTTTCATTTGGATGCATGACTTTAAAGCAGGTCCCATTTACTATTCTCTTTCAAAGCACCTTGATATTTTCCTTCACACTGCTTTTTAAAACATTTTAATTCACATTTATTTATTTATTATTATTACCCAATTAGCATGAGTTTTGGGACAGGAGTTTAGCTCAGTTGGTAGAGTGCTGCTCTACACTCTCTGAGGACCCAAGTTTGATCGCCAGCACTGCCAAAATAGGAGAAGGATGTGGCAGTCCACTCTAGAAGCAATCCCCAAACAGCCATTGAAAACCCTATGAGGGTTGCTATGAGTGGGACACAACTGCATAGCACCTAACAACAACATGATGAGTTTCATTGTGAGATTATCATACAGTTATATCATGTACTTTGTGCTTGGTTCTCTCTTTCTTTACCCCCCACCCCACCTCATGTTGCTCCCAATCCCTCCTGGAATCCCCTCCCCACTCTAGATACAATCCCCTTAAAATACACTTTGTTTCTTAGAAAACTTGCCTATTTCACTGGACTAAGATCTATGAGGTCAGTCTCCAAGCCTGTTTTATTTATTACCTTATCTCTTGTGTTCCTTTGGCACAGAACAAAGTACTTGGCACACATTTGCACTCAATAATTTTTACTATATTTGCTATATTTGCATGGGGCTGAGATTTAGCTCAGTTGGTAGAGTGTCCCTCTGCAGCCTCTGAGATTCTGAGTTCGATCCCTAGCCCTGCAAAAACAGGGGAAGGACATGGCAATCCACTCCCAAGGCAATCTTGAAACAATTGTCCATTGAAAGTCTTGTGAGGGTCTCTATGAGTTGGACACAACTCGACAGTACCAAACAACAACAACATATTTGCATGCTTGCTTGAGATCTTGCTCTCTCCCTCCCTCTCCCTCCCTCCCTCTCTCTCATCTTTCTTTTCATTTTTGAACTTCTAGAAATTTTCTTCCTATTCTTCTAGCTCAGGTCTGAATTAATATTATTTGAAAAGACATATTTTCCCTAATAAATTTAGGTGATCTGTATCAGAATGCATTTTTCTGATCCTCTATTCCCAGGAGTTAGCAGAATTCCATAAAGGATTAGATAGTAAATAATCTCAGCTTTGTGAGTTATGTGATTTTGTCATACTTATTCAACTAATTAAACTCATCATAGATTTCATACTTAGCTTTTTCAACTTTATCAGCTTCACTTGAGTAGTAGTTTATTATTTCTTAAATGGTAAGAAATTATCTAGCTGTCAGAAGACAAAACAACAACAAAATGCACTTTTATTTGGAGTGCTATTATGTAAAAGTAGAACTCAAACTTGCTCCCATATTTGAAGAAGAGTATGAAAATCTAATACATGCCAAGTCCTTACAGTGGTCCAGGCAATATACTAAGGCTCTTTCTTGAATTAATTCGTTTGCATCTCACAGTAGTGCAAAAGACAATGACTCTTGTCTTCATTTGGAAACTGAGGCTTCGTCATGTGAAGTCACATGCTCAGTGGTAGAGACAGGACACCCTTTCAGTTCTGTCTGACTCACGGACCCACATTCTTCTCAGGATGTTAACCTCCTAACACCTGTTCTGCTCTCTGTTTCTGAGTGTCTCAATCATCACTCAGGTTCTTTCTTCTCCAGAAGCCACTTAGGAAAAGATGATCTCACCCTTGTTTCTTGCACTCTTACTTCTGAACAGTGATTGCCTTAGGTCTGGGGTTTCTGAACAAATCAGTACATAGAATACCTCAGGCCACAGGAGTTGGCTCAGAAAGGGACATGTAAATTTTACCCAGGCTGATGAGATGTGAGAAGTATTTACTGAGGTTTTCTAGAAAAGAAGTGTCATCAACCTTGGCAGAGAGATCTCCTCAGGGGGAGCCAGCCTCTCTTGATCCAAAGTTTGCCCTATGTGTATATAAAGCTTGAAACCATGGCAACCATCTCCTCCCTCGGTGGGTGAAGCCAGAACAAAATGGCTGAGCTGAGAGACTCACAGACAGAGGTAGCCAGAGCTCTAGTTGAGTCACAGTTCCTCACCACTCTAGCCCTGGATGTTTTCCATTAATCAGTACATCACATTTGTTTTTGGGGCCAATTTTAATTAGTGTTTTTCAACTGAAAGTAACCTGATACAATTATTTGTATTAGTTGTCCATGGATCTGGTTTCAGCATACCTTTCTCATCCTTAATCTTGCTTACTGGGGCCAAAAACATCACCCAGAGCTTCCCAAACACACCTCAGCATTCATGCATTTGTAAATGTGGTGCTGTCTGAATGAGTACTCTGTGTTCTCTTTTCTCTGAAGAACTCATCTTGCGTTGTAATCAGGTGTTTCACGTGTCTGTCTCTATGACTTGACTTGGTAATGTCATATTTGTCTTTGTATCCTTTGAGCCTTGTAGACACTTAATATAAGCCCTTTGACAAATATCTGTACCATTAATGGGCATGACAAGCAGCATGGAAACCTGGGTCACAATACGGTCTTATTTTACAACAGACTTAATCATGTAGATCAGTGTTGCCTGATAAAATAATTCTACAATAGAAATGTTCTAAACTTGTTCTGTCCAATAAAATAGAAATTAGCTGCATGTGGCTATTGAGTACTTGAACTGTAGCTAGTGTCACTGAGGAACTAGATTCTAAATTTTGTTTATTGCTAATGTACTTAAGTTAATGAACTTAAGTTAATGTATTTAAGTTAATGTACTTAAATTTAGTCACATATGGCTAATGGCTACTAATTGAACAGTACATATCTAGACAAAATATGAAAAAAATAATGTATCATGTAAACAATTTGAGATACAAGTTAAAATGGAAATGTTTGGAGATAGTATTATTTTGATGTTATCATATTTTTTCTGGAAAGTAAAAATAAATATAATCCAGAAAACATTTCACCATTCAAAGGTAGACCATCTGCATAATTTGAAAAATATAATCTTATTGTACTTGTCTTTTGTTGTTTTGTGTGACAGGCTGTCACTATGTAGCCCAGGCTGGCTTCGAACTCAAGATCTTCCTGCCTCAGCCTCTTGAGTGCTGGAATTACAGGTGTGTACAACCACACTAGGCTTCTTGGTTGTTGTTAGGTGATGTTGAGTAGAGGCTGACTCATAGCACTGTATATACAACAGAACTAAACACTCTCCAACACTATGCTCTCTAACACTATGCCATAGTACTATGTCAGTGTTTCTCTGCTGTTTATAGTGTTTTCAATGGCAAATTATTTGGGGATTGTTTCAGGAGTGGGCTGCCAAGTCCTTCTACCATTTTGTGGTGCTGGGGATCAAACCCAGGGCCTCAAAGAGTACAGCAAAGCACTCTACCAGCTAAGCTAAACCCCAGCAACACCCAGCTCTTACTTGTCCCTTTTGAATTTTCAGTTTCAAAATGAGTATAAACAAAAATACATTGTATCTCACAGGTGGGCAGAGCATTAGTTACTTTTCTCATCACCATAAACAAAATACCTTATATAAATACCTTAGGGGAGGAAGGATCTAATTTTCTCACTATTTCAGATGCTTCAGTTCATCATGACAGGAAGGGCATGACAGGAAGGAGCAAAGCAGTTCACATCATGGTGGGTAGGAAGCAGAGAGAGAGGAACAGCCTAGAGACCTGATATAACCTTCAAAGGCATGCCCCTAGTGACCTTCTTCCTCCAGCTAGGCTTTACCTCTCAAAGTTTCCACAACTCCCCAAAGGACACCATCAGCTGGGGACCAAGTGTTCAAAACATGAGCCTGTAGGACATATTTCATGTTCAAACCAAAACAGGCAGTAACTACTTATTGAATAATTCTTTACTTGCACTGAGTTTTATTTACAGCCAATCAGCAATAACATCCTCATATTCTGAAGCATACCTAATTTGTGTAGTGGTAGCTTTTTAGTCTTGAGATATTCAGAAGTGAGACCAAGCAGATAATTTTTCCAAGGAAAATGTGTTTACAGGTATCTGATTCCATACAGTGCCAATAAAGCAGGTACTTGCATAACCATGGCTTGATCTTTACTACTCATATTCCCTTTCTCTTAAAATGTCTCTAAGTGAGAATTAATTTATGGAAAAATAAATATATACAAATAAACTCTAATTAGCATACTTCAGTAAAAATTGAGGCCATAGGAAATAGGGGTTTAGGGGTTAAGTCATATCTTATGATGTTAGATCTGGGTTTGAATCCAGAAAACCTTGAAAGGATGATGGAGAGAGAGAGAGAGAGAGAGAGAGAGAGAGAGAGAGAGAGAGAGAGAGAGAGAGAGAAGAGGAGAGGAGAGGAGAAGAGGAGAGGAGAGGAGGGGAGAAAAGAGAGGAGAGAGGAGAGAGACTGACTGTGGGTGAACAAGGTATTATTACCACATTTTACAGATAAGGAAACCAAGGCTCAGAAAGGTATATACCTTGCCCACCATTACAAAGCTAATTGGTAGTGATGAGTTTCAAACCCAGGTCACTCTGATGTCAAATCCCAAGCTCTTAAGCACCAACAGATAACAACAGAGGGTTCACAGGTCACATGATGCTGCTGGTCATGGGTCCACACTTAAAAAACCATTGTTCATAAAAGCAAATAGTTAACAATTAATAGCCCAACAGTGGAAACAGGTGTGGGGATTTGCAAGGCAGTTTCACAGATGTTATACACAGTATAACCACAATTTCCAGAACAAAAGTAATGTTGCTGGGTTACCAAGTGCAATGCATAAAAATAAGCAGTAGATAAAGCTTGTGTTGACCATAGATTGTCTTTCACACTATTTCTTTAGAAATCCATAGCTGGTGACAAAGCTACTAGGCTGAAGAGGCATATCTGTTATGTGATGAAAACAAAGTTATTTGGAATCTATAACTGTTCTAGGTTTTGCTTTGATGTCATATTAGCCTTTTGATCTCATTTTAAGAGCAATTACTTATCACGAAGATTGTTTTGGTGCAGGTAGGAGCAAGTGTGATGTCCTGGAGTCAGGCTAGGGATTTTGAAATATCTCTCTCCCGTATACTGTATGTGTGACTTCTGGTAAGTTAACACTTAGGTGTCAGTTTCCCCATCCATAAAATGAGAAGGAAGATATTAATGGTTCTTACTTCACAGGGTTGTTGCTCAGATAGAGGAGGTAAGGCATGGAAAACCCTTCAAATAGTGTCTGCCACATACTCAATACCCCGTAAGTGTTAGCTAGTATGACTACTTGTCCCTTGGATGAGTTAGGCCATGAGATTAGGAGAGATTTTCCAGTCCCCTTGATGATGGTTTGGACTGAAATCTCATCCTGGTTCAGCAGGTAAATTTGATCATCAGTATTTCTGAGAAGTCTGTATTGTGCTGTGCTAACAGATGTACATGTATCTATTAGATGTTAGCATTACTACACAGTAGAAAGATTTTGATAAAAAATAATAAAACATTAAATCTTCCTTTTGCCTAGATGGCCTTGTGCATTCCAAAGGGTGCTATGGACCAGATATGTACATTTCCTCATTTAATTCCTTTTTCTTTGGGGAGCTAATTGTTTGTTGTTTCTATTTTAAATATTGCAAATCTGGAAGTTTATCAGGTGAAGTGACAACCAATTGATAAGCCAGAATTTGAGGTCAGTTATATCTGAGATAATAGCCTATACTGCCTTGGAGTTTATAAATTAAAACATGAATAGGACATGATGGTACATGACTGTAATCCCAGCAACTTAAATTTGAGGGTAGAGGTAGCCTATATAACTTAACAAACAAGACCCTGTCTTGAAAAAAAAAAAAAGTAAAGAAGGGGCTAGGGTACAACTTAGTGGTAGAACACTTGTCTGGCATGTACAAAGCCTTGGGTTCAACATCCTAGTACTGCAAAGAAAAAAGTGATCTACATATTTTTGGAGGGAAGGGAGGCTTAAATACCCAAGTGCTCATTCATAGAGATATAATATTTCATTTCCAAATTTTTACCTTAGAAGAATTTATAAAATAATACTAAGTTGCATAGGTAGCAGTTCTAAACCATGTAGAGTTAAGATAACTAAAAGTATTACTGTGCAACTTCTTAGTATCATATCTGTTCTATACAAAATAGAATAATAGAAGAATATTCAGAATTGTGGGGGAAGGAAATCACCTAAAATTTAGAAGAAAATCAATGAAACATTCAGATGAGTTCACAAAAATTATCAAGCCTGGAGCGTCCACTCAGGGAGTTTTAGTGTTTTGATTATTAATAATTTCCAGAACAATCTGATCACACCTGCCCTAGACTGAACCTAAGCACTCTCTCCCTCGTTTGGGAAAGCACAGATCTCCATGAGCAGTTGGGTTGCTATCTTAGTTTGTCTCCTTTTTTCTGCTTGCACAGATGTTCTGGCCCCACTTGCAGTTTGGAGCTGTGAGGGAACATGTAGGGGGTCATCTTGCCCTGAGGCATTTCCCATCACAGCCCTTCCCATCCTGCATACCTTACTGTTGACGATCTGGAAAACCCTCTGCTGGAGTGTCTGGCCAGCCTTGGGTCTAATAAGGATGTAAATGACTTTCACATCAGGACTGGTGCGAAACAGCTTTTCCATCAGTACTTTGCCCAGGAAGCCTGTTGCGCCTGTGATGAGAATGGATTTGCTGCCATAGAAAGCTGCAATCGTGGACATGATTCCTCCTTTTATCTTTTATAGCTCTGGAAAGAGGTTCTTAAAAAGGAAGAGAAATAACAAAATGTTACAGTGCCAGAAATTGTAAAGTGCAAAGTCACTTACAATGTGCTTAGTGTTTTCAGAAGTTCTGGTGGCAAGAGAAAAGATAAGATAGTGTGAGGGCATCATGACTTTTGAGGAACACTGTTCATTTCAATCAATATTGATTGAGCTCACTCTACATGCTAGTCTTCATGCCAGGAAATGTGGCAATGAAATGAGTAAGACATGGTGCCTGCTTCCAAGGCACTGTTTGCAGTCTAAAGTAGGAAATAGACACAAAGAGACACAGTTGAATATAATCTGGTAAGTGCTAAGCACTGGGAAGACAGACAAGGAGTACATAGCAAGAAATTTCAGGACAATGTCTGTAGGTGGTGATTCCTGATCTGAAACTTGAAAGCAGGTAAGAGTGTTTCAGGCCAAAAATCCTAAGAGAGGCCCTACAACCCAGAAACCAAAGATCAGAATGGCTACCAAACTTTTAAAATTTATGATATAATTAGTATTTTGATTGCAGATTTATCTGGAGATAATGTTGGACCTGGCAGCCCACTCCCAAAATACAATCAGCCATTGAAAACTCTATGAATAGCAGAGAATCACTGACAAGTGTTTTCCTGGTGGTACATAGGATTGCTATGAGTCGGACACAGACTTGATGGATGGTACCTAACAACAACAACAATGTGGGAGCAACAAAACAAAAATCTTTACAACTGGGTCAGTAGGCAACTTCATGATAAATGGAGAAAAGATTTTTTTTGTCCAAGATTTTGCTTTACTTGGTTCTACAATCAACACCCACAGAAGCAGCAGTCAAGAAATCAAAGATGCATTACATTGGGAAAAGCTGTAGCAAAAGACTTCTTTGAAGTGTTGAAAAGTAAAGATGTCACATTGAAGATGAAGGTGCATGTGACTCATGCCATGGTATTTTCAGTCACATAATATGATTCTGAAAGCTAGACATTGAATAAGGGAGATAGGAAAAGAATTAATGCTTTTGAATGATGATTCTGGAGACAAATATTAAGTATACCATGGACTGCCAAAAGAACCAACAGATCTGTCCTAGAAGAAGTGCATCCGGAGTGTTCCTTATAAGCAAGGACAGCTAGATTCATCTTACATATTTTGGACATGTTGTCCGGAGGGACCAATCCCAGAAGAAGGACATCATGTTTGGGAGAGTGGTGGATCAATGAAAAAAAGGAAGATGTTCAACTAGAAGGATTGACACAGTGGCTACAACAATGGGCACAGAATCAGGAAGTGTTTCTTTCTGTGGTATGTAGTGTCACTATGAGTTGGACCCGACTCAATGTCACCTAACAACAACTACAACAACAACAGTATTGAAGTAAATAACATAGGTTCACCCATCTGTTCCTGTCTTACCCAGCTACTTCTGAGCATATATGTTATTCTCTTCCTCCTTAAACTGAAATTGGCTGAGTACTTATGTCTTCCTGTATATGCTACTCTGAGGTTGAACCATTGCAAAAAACAAAGGCAAAGGATGTTTAATGTGGGAGGCCCCAAACTACAACCTCTGGAGTGCCATGAAATATCATCTGGCTTAATGTACTGCTAAGTCCATGTAAGTCCCCTGTGCCCCGGAGGATAGGAAAAGAGTTGGAAAATTCAGTGGGGGAAAACAAATACAGCATTTGGACTCTGTGGCTGCCAACACAAAGTACCATCTGCTGTAGAAATTCAACATCAAGTGTTTTGTCTTCAAGTTCAGCTTGAAACTTTTGATTGGAAGCAGCAGCAGAGTTCTTTGAACAACACTGCTGGTGGCATGGGAGCCAAAATGTTTTTTGTTCACTGTCAACTGCAGGAAATCCTCAACTGCCTGCTTGGACAGGGTTAGGGTAGGTCCTGCAGACCACAATTCCAGAGACTGGCTTCTACACCAGGGCTTATAAAGAAGAAATAAAAACCAGCAAAAACAAATAAACAAACAAAAAACAAAACAAAAACAAAACAAAAACAAACAAACAAACACACCAAACCAAACCAAACCAACAAACCTCTCAACATCTGCCTCTTCAATTCTTGTCAAGATTTTTCTGGGGGACTTTTGGCATAAGATGGTAAATTAGAGGCAGCCTCTATGTGAGGTGGTCAAACAAAAGACATAGCCTAGGAAAGAACAGACTCTACTCCAAAGAAAGAAAGACTGGAAAAGTGTAGAAATTACAAAGGAGGCCATAGGATGACCTCAGGGTGCAAACATTGGAGGGATAGTACAACCAGGACCAGTTACTGCTCCATGGCAGGAGAAGGAGATGGAAGCCTCACCCATAGGTAAGCTGATCAGCCCAGGTGCTCAGGCTGGCAGTCCCAGGGGACAAGCTCACAGTCCTTAAAGCTCCTTGAATGGAAAGACAGTGTTTTTTGCTGACTGGGGGTAGGGGTGAGTGTTGGAGACAAGATCCATTTTGCCATGCCCTATATCTATCAGTCCCCACATGTCTGTCAGCTTGTTGTGTTGTGGGGGCTTGAATGTTGCTGTGATGCTAAAAGCTATGCCATGGTTATCTGAGGTATCAGAAGGGCCACCCATGGTGGACAAGTTTCAATTGAGCTTCCAGACTAAGAGAGACTAGGGAGAAGGACCTGGTAGCCCACGCCTGAAACAGTTAGCCATTGAAAATCCTATGAATAGCATAGAAACACTGTCAAATATAGTGCTGGAAAATGAGCCCCCAGGCTGGAAGGCATTCAGAAGATGACTAGGAAAGAATTGGCTCCTTAGGCTAGAGGTAACCTTAATGAAGGGAAAGGAGTGAAGCCGCTGGGACCTACAGTTGCTGATGTGGCATGACTCAAGATGAGAAAAGGCATGCACAATAGCTGCAACAATGGGCTCAAACATAGAAAGATGTGTATGACACAGTGTTGGGCAGTGTTTCATCCTGTTGTACATAGCATTGCTATGAGTGAGACTCAACTTGAGGGAACCTAACAACAACAACATCCTGAAGGGCTGTGATGGGCACCATCTTGACAGAGAATCTATTGTCTGAGACTGGGCTACCTGTTGGCCTGAAAACAAGGAATAATCATAGGTTAGGGAGACTGTGGGCAACCTACCAGAACCCCAGGGTGGAACACATCCATCTGCGGCAGGCAGCTACAGAGAGGGGAATGGTGGGACAGAGAGGCTCTGAGAAGTTCAGGCAGCAGGAGGCCAGGGCAAGGTGGATCCTAACCCCACTCCTTGGGGAGAGGGGAAAACCCCATCTCCTCAAGGGGACTGTGGAGACTGGCAAACCTGAGCTAAGGTCATATAGGACTTCAACTTCAACTGACCACCACTTCCACCCGACAGACTCCAGTAGTAGAGGAAACAGAAAGAAGCTGCTCCAAATTTTGCATTTTATTTTTTTTCCTTTGCTGTGGAATGAACCCAGGGTCTTGCACTGGGCAAGTGTTTACCACTGTGCTGTACCCCCAGCCCTTTTCTTATTTTTATTTTGAGATAGTCTTACTGAGTTGTGCTGGCTGTCTTTGGCTTGGGTCTTGTGATCCTTTTGTCTCAGCCTCCCAAATCACTGGCATTGCTGGCATGTGCCATAGCACTAAGTGCGTGCTCTCTCTCTCTCTCTCTCTCCTCTTCTGTTTTTATTTTTTTATTTTGTTTCTCTTTTTTCCAATGTAATTGTTATTCTCTTTTTTTAGTTGTCTTTAAAATTTTTTGCCACCTGTATATCTTTTTCTATTTATTATACTCTTACTATCATTTTTATTTTATTATTTTCAAAAAAGAAATCTTTTAGGCATTTTACTTTTTACTTCTCTTTTTATGTTTATCTAATTTTGTTTACATTTTTTTCTTTATCTTCTACAACACCACCGGAAAACTCTGAGAGCTGATAAACACTTTCAGCAAAGTGGCAAGCTACAAAATCAACATAGAAAAATCAATAACTTTACTGTATACCAATAACAACCAAGCTGAGCAAGAAATCAGGAAAAAATTCCATCACAATAGCTTCAAAAAGAATAAAATATCTAGGAATAAACTTAACCAAGGAAGTGATAGACCTCTATATGAAAACACTGGAGAAAGAAATTGCAGAAGACACTAGAAAATGGAAAGACTTCCCATGTTCATGGATTGGAAGAAATAATATTGTGAAAATGTCTGCCATCAAAAGCAATCTACAGAAATAATGCAATACCCATCAAAATTCCAATAATAAGTTTTTTTCACAGACGCAGAACAAATAATCCTAAAATTCATATGGAAGCACAAAAGACCTTGAATTGTTCAAGCAATCCTGAGTAGAAAGAGTTATACAGGGAGTATCACAATACCTGATTCCAAATTATACTACAGAATGAAAACTGCATGGTACTGGCACAAAACCAGTAGACCAATGGAAAAGAATAGTAGATCCAGAAATAAACCCGTGTAGCTTCAGCCATCTGATGGTTCCCAATGGTGCCAAAAATATATAAGTTAGAGAAAAGGTACCCTCTTCAACAAATGGTACTGGGATAACTGGACATCCTCATGTACAAGAATAAATCAGTACTGGGATAACTGGACATCCTCATGTACAAGAATAAATCAGTACTGGGATAACTGGACATCCTCATGTAGAAGACTAAATCTATATTCTTCTCTCCCACTTGTATAAAAATCAGTTCAAAATGGATCAAAGATCTTAATGTAAGACCTGAAACTTTGAAACTGCTAGAGGAAAACATAGGGAAAACACTTCAGAACACAGGCATAGGCAAAAACTTTCTAAATGGGACCCCAAGAGTACAGGAAACAATAGCAAGAATTGACAAGTGGAATTGCATGAAATTAAAAAGCTTTTGCACAGCAAAGGAGACAAAGTGATGAGAGACCCTACAGAATGGGAGAAAATCTTTGCCAGCTATACATCATATAGAGGATTAATATCTGAAGTATATAGAGTGCTTAAAAATTAAACACACACAAAAAATTCTGGAGCCAGGCATGGTGACACATAGCTGTAATCCCAGTGGCTCGGGAGGTGGAGGCAGGAGGATTGCAAGTTTGAAACTAGAGGCAGTCTGCATAACTTAACGGGACCCAGTCTCAAAAAGTGAAAAAAGAAAAATGTGCTGGGGGTGCAACTCAGTGGTCCAGCACTTGCAAAGCATGCAAGTGTGAGGCCCTGGGTTCAACCCCTAGTACCCAAAACAAAACAAAACAACAGAAAAAACAAATTCCAATAAAAATGGGCAAATGAATTGTACAAACAGTTCCCAAAAGAGGAAATAGGAATGGCCAATAAACCTATGAAAAAAAATTCAACATCCTTAGCCATCAGAGAAATACAAATTAAAACTACGTTGAGATACAATTTTACCATAGTCAGAATGGCTATCATCAACCAAACAAACAACAAAAATTCTGGAGAGGACGCAGGGAGAAAGGGACCCTTGTACATTGCTGGTGGGAATGTAAGTTGGCACAGCCACTATGGGAATCAGTATGGAGGTGCCTCAAAAAACTAAAAATAGAACTATTGTATGATCCAGCTCTGCCACTCCTGGGAGTATATCCAAAGGAATCTAAGTCAACATACCATATTGATACTTGCTCATCCATGTTTATTCACAACAGCCATGATATGGATTCAACCTAGGTGTTGATCAACAGATGAATGGATAAGGAAAGTGTGATATAAATGCACCATGGAATTTTATTTAGCCATAAAGAAGAATGAAATTATGGCATATTCTGGAAAATGCAGGGAACTAGAGTTCATCATTTTAAGTGAAATAAGCCAGATTCAAAAAGACAAACATCACATTTTCTCTCATATGTGAATGCTAAATTTCAATGCTAAATTTCAATATATAGTCAATATTTTATTATATAGGTTCATGAAAGCAGAAGGGGAATTATGTAGCAGAAGAAAAGTGACTAAAGAGGGGGAGGGAGTAATAAGAAAGGGTAATGGGGAAAGGAAGAGAAATACGTTTTTCTCTCAAAGGAAAAATCTGGATTTATGTATGATATATAACAACCACACACACACACACACACACACACACACACACACACACATATACACACACAAATACACAAGACATGCAAGCAGAAGGAGGACCATTTGTGGGGAGGAAGGAGATCAGATGGAGGGAGTCATGAGAGGGTAATGGGGGAGGTGAATATGAGCAATGTACAATGATATGCATGTATGGAAATGTCATAATGAAAGCCATTAAGTAGGACACTGACAAAAATTACTAATAAAAATGAGTTGGAATATAAAAAAGAAATTTGGAAAATAGAATTGCTTTGCTAGTAATGACTTTTTGTAATTATAATTTCTATTTTGAGGATTTGGAAGCTGAATTCTTTGGAAAAACTCTTTGCTTTTATGCAATTTATTCATTCATGAATTTACTGGACAAATAATTTTGAGTCCCTACTATCAAGACTTGGTGCTAAGTTCTGAAGATAAACAGATAAACAAGGTACATTAGTCCTTGCTTTCACTCTAGATAATTACAGACTTTGACAAGTGATATGAAACAAATGAAACAGACCAATTAAAGAAATCACACTTAATCATTAATATTACTTGCTTTAGAAAATTCAGATTTCAAGTCACATTGCTTATGTTCACTGAGTCACTGCTTAACTTCCTTTGTTGAGGATTGACATGAGAGATATTATTTTGAAAAACTCATTGAGATATTGTGCAATCAGCAATTAGTGATTAGTTTTTGTCATCTTACATAATGTTTCTCAGAGTACAGTCTACCCAATGACTTCTTAAGAATTTGGCCCTTAGAAAAAGTATTGAATATTCTTACCTCACCTGCCTTGAGGCTCAGAAAAGTGGTGTCACCAAAGCTGGAAGGGAGTATAGTGTCCTGGATAAAAATAAAAATAAAAACATAAACAAATAAATATATTATAAATTCTAAACAAGATTGTCTGAAATTAAATCCCAGTTGTAACACTGATATGTGATGTCCACCTATACTTCATTTTCTTTATCAATACAGGGAAGATAACAAAAGTATCTACTTAATAGTGCGGTGGTATGGATAAAATGAGTAAATACATGTAAAACCCTTAGAAATATAAGTTGTCTATAGCATCTTCTCATGTATTTGCTAATAACATAGTCATTGGTTTTATATATTTCCTGTTAGTGGTTTCTAGGTTTTCCTTTTAACATTTATTTTAAATGTCCTGTCTTATGTGTTTTATATATCCTCTTTTGGGAATAGGAGGAACAGTTTATAACTTAATCATAAAACCCAACTAAAGCATTTTTACCAAATACAACTCTCCCTGATAATAAATCTTTCCTGATTCTATATACATAAAATGTTTAGGTACCATATTCCTTTAATATGAAATTAGGCATAAATAGACATGGTGAGCAGGAAAATACAGATGGAAAGCTGAGTTTAGAACTTTATTTGTCAGATGTTGTCTTGAAATATCATATGCTCTAGTAGAATTACACTTTTTCAGAAATGCAAACATACCATTAAGATATTATTTTGGCTCAAGATATAGTTTTATGATATATAATTTATAATTTTATGGAGAAAATAAGGTATCATTTATGAGCCTTTTCCCTTCTTCCTTGCTTCCTTCCTTTTTTCCTGCCTTCCCCCTCCCCCCATCCCAGTACTTTGGAGTTGAATCCAGGGCTTCACACACAGGATTTGCCAGTGCTCTAAAACTGGGCTGTACCCCTAGCCCATGTATGTATGTATGTATGTATGTATGTATGTATGTATGTATGTATGTATTTTATTTTGAGGCGGGTCTCACTGATTTACACAAGCTGCCTCTGGCCTTGAACTCACAATCTTCCTGCCTCAGCCTCCCAGTTTGCTGGGAATACAGGCATGAGCCACTGCACCCAGATCCTTCCTTCCTTCCTTCCTTCCTTCCTTCCTTCCTTCCTTCCTTCCTTCCTTCCTTCCTTCCTCTTTCTTTTCTTTTCCTTCCTTCCTTTCTTTCTCTTTCTTCCTTTCTCTCTTTCTTTCTTTCTTTCTTTCTTTCTTTCTTTCTTTCTTTCTTTCTTTCTTTTTCTTCCTGTTTTTTTTTCTCTCTCTCTCTCTGTCTCCCTCTCTCTCCTCCCTCTCTCTCTCTTCCTCTCTCTCTCTCTCTCTCTCTCTCTCTCTCTGTCTGTCTCTTTTCTTTCTTTCTATTTATATTGTTTTAAATGAGCCACTTTCCTGTGTGACACAGATAGGCTCAGCTTGTCCCCAAATAATGGAATTTGTTTGCTCTGTCCAGAGTCCAAATACTTCTCAAACACAACAAAAACCATAGTGGAGTACACTGAGTGCTTTGACAGGAAAACAAGACATAAACCTGGCCATGTTTACATGATTGTCACAAAAATATGGCAGAGTAGTTGGGGCCGTGATTCTAATCAGTTCAAATGACTCTGAAAAAATATCAAAGACAATTCCTTTTTTCTACTTCCTACTTCAAATCTCAGGACACAACTGAATTCCTGGCCCCAGAAACTCCTATACAAAATTCCTAGAAACCCAATTCCACATGTTATAACTTTGTGTGGTTCAGGAATTATTAATCCTTAATATAATTCATTTAAAAGTGAAATTAATCATTTTTTAAAATTAAAACAATTTTCAAATCTTTTTAGACTGCTAAGAGAGCAAAGGATAATTTCCTATGTTTGTGATATGACTTGTGAGAAGCCTAACATCACAATATTAATGCACCCAATCATCCTGAATAATGCACGATATCTAATGCCTGAATGAAAAATAGAAGGGATCCATGGGAATCAGGGTATTTTTATTGAATGTCTACCATACACCAGCTACTGTGGAGGCACTAGGAATGTCAATAAATAGGCCTTGTACAGTTTAGGTTCTATAAAAAATTCATCTCTAGTTGACACATAATTGTACATCAGTTGAGATTCTTCAGTTCTGTCTTAGATTATTTTGTGTCCTTAAGATCATTAGTTTCTGTCAGTTGAAATAAACTATTTTTACTCTCTCTGGTAGTAAAATAAGGCTGTTCTCCTTCCTAAAGAACAGATGTTAAAATACTGGATCATTTTCACTGTGTAAAGTTATACCTTATGGTGAGTTTCAGCATATGGGAACTTTAATTTTCTTCAGGTAGCTCTTGGGTAAAATTAAAAATTGGGATTCAAACACTTGAGGGAAGTAAGTTTATCCAAATACTTTGGGAAGCTTTTGGAAAGAAACATTTTAAAAATGAAATGAGAAACAAGGCAGCTTGCCATTCAAGTATCTTGCTCTTGACCAAGACTTTTCAGTCTTGACACTACTGACAGTTTGGGTCAGATAAATCTTTGTTGTGGAGGCTGTCCAGCAATGTGTAGGATGTTGGCAGCATCTGTGGCCTCTCATTAAGTGGTAAAAGCCACTCCTCAGCTCCTACCCCACCAACCAGATGTGACACCCCAAAATGTCTTCTGACTTGGCTAAATGTGCCCTGAAGGGAAAATGTACACCTCCTGCAGAGAAGCATTCTGCTAGAACCTTCTTTAATTTTCACTGTATAACATTCACACATCTACATAATAAAAAAATTTAAAGTCAGAATTCAACACTTAAATTTCTACTTGTGAAGCTCAGTACAATAGAATGATCCACTGCTAATCTCTATTTTACCTGTAATGAATCATTCATAACTAACTACATTTACCTAAGTAAATTACATTTGTGACAAATATTGATACTATTCAAAGTTGAGAGGAAGGAAGACTTTTTCCAGAAAAAGATTTCCCATTTTTAATTTTATTCAGATTTCTTTCCATTTTGGTGCTATAAATTAGCCCACTAGCTCCAGATTTCACAGAGTTCAAACCTCTCAATTTTATTCATTCAAACTTATTGTAGGCAAACTTGAGAAAGAATTGCAATTAAGCCAACATATGATCAGCTGAGAAAAAAGCCATTTTGTTTTGGTTTCTATAAATATATGATTCTATGGATAATAGAGTCAATATCAACTAGTGACCATTTTGTTGCCTTTTTCAAAGATTCAAAGGATGCTATGTGTCAAAAAATGGCTCATGTAGACAGCACTTAGTTGACAATGGGCACAAGAACATGGACTAGTCTGTCAAAAATCCCAATGCTATCCTGTAAAACTCAGTGAGAGTTGCTCTCCTTCACTGAAATTAAACATAGAATTTACTTCAGTAAGTATGCTGAATTAAGGAAAATCATTTATAAAATAATATTCAACAAAGGAAAGGATAGTACAAACCAACAAACATAATGTCCATTACAAATCCCTGTGCTTCCATTGTGGCAAAGATTGGAGGGAGTGACCAATAAATCACAGTACTTGTACAATAGTATGGTAGGATTAAAGGTAAAGAGTTTGTTTCATGTTTGTAATATTTTTAATAATTTTAAAAATAATTTAATGATACACAAACATGCTTTAAAAAGTTCTTAGAAATTAATGACAAGACTGTATTTTATAGGCTCCTCTTTTACTAAGGGCTCTAGAAATGTGAAGAAATTTGCAAAACAAGCTTCTTGGTTTACAATATATTTAAGTAATTTTAAAAGTATGGCCCAGGTGACATTATGCACTGTTACAGACTGAATTGTCTACCCTAAAATTCATACATCGAAGTCCTATTCTCTAATATGATGACATTTGGAGATAGACTCTTTGGGAGGAAATTAAGATTAAATGAGGTCATAAGGGTAGGGCCCCAGAACAATAGGAATGATGTTCTTATCAGAAATGGAAGAGAGGTCAGAATTTGGTGGTACACAACTATAAATCCAGCACTTTGAAGGCTAAGGCAGGAGGATCTCAAATTTGGGGCTAGCCTGGGCCACATAGTGAGCCCTTGTCTCAAAAAGCAAACAAAATAAAATAAAAAAGTGGAGAAGTATCAGAGAGTAGCTTCCTAAGTACAAAGGTGCATTTTTGATTAGTGAGGACAATAACTCTTCAGAGTAATTTACATTAACTTTTGAAATTCTGGAGTAAACCTTTATAATGAAAAAAATGTATCTGTCTCATTTTCTCAGTCTATAGCATGGAAGTACCATGTTGGTTCTGTGTTTTCACATATCTGTGAAATGATAGATGAGTCTTTGATGATGAATGAGGAAGAACTTATTAATCTAAGCCATAAAAATGTGTATTCAGTCCCTTATCTGCTTGTCAAGCACTTAGCAAGAAAAAGTTTTTCTTATCAGAGAGTCATTTCTTTTTATTGCCTTAGTTTCCTGAGTAGATCCTGAATTATACAACTCAGTAATGGACTTAGGTGGCTTTCACTGTGGGCTTATTACAAAAAGTTTTCTGGTGGATAATTTGGTGGAATAATATTAAACCCCAGGGGCACTGTGAGAAGCTGTTGGGGACAGTCCTCACTAATTGGATTATTGATACTCCACAGTCAAGAAAAAACAATTTGGAAACAGTCCCAGCTGGGGAAACTGGCTTTAAGAATACCAAATTTAGCATATAACAATCACCTCGATACATTCTTCCTAGTTTGTTTCTGTTAGCTTGTTAGACTTTCTAAAAACCAAGTGTAACAGAAATGAAAGAGAAAATTCCTAGTTAGTTTCTGTTTGTTAGATTTTCAAAAAAAAACAAGTCTGACAGAAATGAAAAAGAAGAAGGTATGACCCCAATTCATCATTTCAATATAATTGGTTAAACACACGTATTGAATATCTACTATGTGTTACATACTCGTAGGTGTGAATAATGGATATGTAAATATCCTATTTAATTGGTAAAACATTATAGAAATATAAGGTATTGTTATTGTTTCTAAGAGGTAAGTCAAACAACAGTACTTATATAAAGATTATAAAGTGATATAAAGAGAGCCATTATCAAATGTAAATCTTGTTTCCCATTTCCTCTTGGTAATTTATAAATTGAGTCAGAAATAAAAGAATAGTTCATCTATTAACCCCCAAAAATAGAAATCCAACTGAATGAATAGTAAGCCATTAGTAAATTATTTCATGTTTTCCTTAAAATTAAAAACTTTTATGAAGAGATGATATAAATTATCATTATATTAGAGTTCTCCAAAAAAACAGCTAACAAGATGTATCTATGTCTATGTTGAGAGACAGATCTCTCTCTCTCTCTCTCTCTCTCTCTCTCTCTCTCTTCCTTCCTTCCTTTCTTCCTTTTAGGGAGTTGGCTCACACAATTGTGGAGTCATGGCAAGTCCAAAATGTGTAGGGTAGGTCACCAAGCTGGAAACCCAGGAAAGAGTTGCAGTTTCAGATACAAAGGGTATCTGTTGGCAGAGTTTCTTCTTGCTCTGGGGAGATTTGTCTTTGTTCCCTTAAAGGCTCTTAATAAGGTGGTTGGGGCACACTCACATTATGGAAGGTAACCTGATTTACTCAAAACTCACCAATTTAAATATTAATCTCATATAATAACTCCACAGAAACATCCACAATAATGTTTGACCAAACAGGTTGACACCAAAAATTAACCATCACAAGTCTACCTCTTGTCAACTTGGCATCCATAAGGCATTTCTTTAAACCATACATAACCTCTAGTTAAAGACAATAACAAGGTCATAATTCCACCTAAAATGACATGACTGTCCTGCATAAAACCAAAAATGCACTAATCCTTTTCCAAGAAGAGGATGTGAATTTCTTGGTTGATGATTACTCTTTTCCTTGATATCTCATAACTTAGATGGGACATTAACAATACTTAAATACTATAATGTAAAGTCAATATGCCTTATGATACATGGTAAGGGGATAAGACAGGGAATAAAATAAAGATATCTGCTATGTATACACACATTTATAACAAAATATGGAAGAAATTCTCATGAAAATTATAGTCCTCCTCTCTATAAGTAGTCAGATGGTCATAGCTGATTTTATAGCTGTCTTCTACCACCTGCTGCATAGTCCCTCTGCCTTCAATGAGTACCTCAGCTGGCTGTGGTTCTTAGTAAGATAATCCAAACTTTCATTCCTGAAAAGTCTGGGCCATAGTGGTTGTACCTATATTGGAATGCTATGGTTTTTCCATTGAACTTAATGACAGGGCATAGGGATGCTGAGAAATACCCTAAGGGATCTTCTGTATTCCACACACACTCTCCCTTACCTGCATTGTAGGTGGCAACCTGAAATTCTCTTTGTACTCAGGATTGACCACCTCAGTCAGCACAGTAACTTCCTTCTCTGTGTATTATTTCAGGGTAAGGAGGAATCAAAAGTGGCCATTCAGTAGTCTTAACTTTCATCTAATATTGCATCTCTTACTGAAAGCATTTTCCCCTTGGAAGTAAGACCTCTAGACCAGCAGAGGATAAGGTCATGGGGACAGGAAACAAGTCTTTGCTAGTAGGTCACTACAGGTAATAATGAATGATGTTACTCCCATTTCCACCCCTTGATCTTGGACCCATGAATCCTGGCTATGGGAGAAACAGCACCACATATTATATTATATAATGATTAAGAGCATATTTAGCTCAGGAGAACTTTTCCCCAGCCCTTTGGTATTACTATCTAGCTTGTACAATTACTGAGTCTTTGGTAGGCCATTCCACCATTCTATCAAGACAGCTGCTACAGTGTGGTAAGGAGTTTAATGAGGATGAGTCCACTACCTACTTTGTTGTGAAGTAAGTTCCTTGATCAGAAACAACCCTATTGCAATACAATGATGGGGGACAGGCATTCTATAAGTCCATGCACGATAGCTTTGGCAGAAGCCTTATGTGTAAGGAAAGCAAACCAGTATTCAGAGTAATTGCATATTCCAGTAAAAAGAAAATACTTCCCTGTCCACAATGAAAGTGGTCCAAGGTAATCAACCTGCTACCACACAGCCAGCTGATTAGGAAATGTCATCAGGGACAGAGGTGACTGGGGAAAAAGCCTGACTGGTATCTATCCTATGGATCTATCTATTCTTTGATACCAGTCAGATTTTAATTATTAAAATTATCTGCTAAAATCACTCTTTGGTAAGCAGTCACCTGGGACACAAATATATTCATGTTTTTCATTGAGAGAAGTCTATCTACATATATAGTCTTCAAATTTCCTTCTCACAAACTTTCCATTCATATTCCTTCCAAGTCCATGACCATCCAGCCAAACCATTGGCCACTTCTCATCATGTCTGGCCATTTTTCCTTCCAAGCAAAACAAACAAAAAGGTGTTCAAAGTTTTGCCCATGGGTGGGCCCCTTTCCACTATCCTTCAGGGATGTCTCAGAAAGGCGCTAAGGTCACTGGGTACAGTGGTGCACATCTCTAATCCCAGTGACTTGGGAGGTTGAAGGAGGAGGATTCCAGGTTTGAGACCAGAGGCAACCTGCAAAATTTCGTGAGAACTTGTTACAAGATAAAAGACTAAACACTGTATTGGGGGTGAAGCCTAGTGGTGGAGCATTTGCAAAGTGTGTGCAAGGCCCTAGATTCAACCCCCAGTACTGCAAAAAGAGAGAGAGAGAGAGAGAGAGAGAGAGAGAGAGAGAGAGAGAGAGAGAGAAAGAAAGGAAGGAAGAAAAGAAAGAAAGAGAAAAAGAAGGAAGGAAGGAAGGAAGGAAGGAAGGAAGGAAGGAAGGAAGGAAGGAAAGAAAGAAAGAAGGAAGGAAGGAAGGAGTGAGCTGTAGTGCTGCAGCTATGTGGTTTGGGGTGGTCCCTGCACATTACATAGCACCATCTGTAAACTGGGTTCGAGTCTTTTATTCATTTGTCAACTGATCATAAAGAACTCCCCATGAGGCCTTATGTGAGGGCTGGGGGAAAAGTGTGGCAGGAGGGGGACTATGGATATTTGGGCTAGTTTAAGTAACTTGCTTATGCCTTTAGGGCCTGCTTGAAGTGCTTGAAGTGCTTCCGTTTGATAATGGAGCACTGCTGTGCATAACCAACTTTACCGCTTGGTGGGCCAGATAGCACTCAGTTCATGGGAAGCTCGGATCATGGTAACTTGGTGCCCAGGGTTAAGCACTGGTCTCTAGTAATGTCCAGTAGCAGACCAAGAGCTGTTTGTTAAAAGGACAATAGTTACCTGTAGATGACAGCAGGGCTTTGCTTCTACATCCAAAGGGCCTGCACTATGATTCACTTCTTGCAGCCTGCCAGAACCTCCAAATAGCACTCCTGTCTGCTACTGACACTTCAGACACCATTGGGTCACTGGATAGTATAGTCCAAGAGGCAGAGCAACTTGCACAGCCGCCTGGACCTGTTGTAGAATTTTCCCTTGTTCTGGGATCCACTCCAAACTAGCAGCTTTTGGTCAGTTGGTAAACGGGCTGCAGCAACACACCCAAAAGAGGAATGGGATGTATTGCCTAAAATCTAAAAATGCCAACTAGATTGTGCCCCTTTTTTAATTGTAGAAGGGGTGAGAGGCAATAATTTACATTCTTCACCTTACAAAAGAACATCTTGACCTGCCTCACACCACTGGATCCCTAGAAATTTCACTGAAGTAGAAAGCCCTTGAATTTTTGTCAGATTTATTTTCCACATTCTGCTGTGCAAATGTTTTACCCATAAGTCTAGAGATGATACCACTTCTTGCTCACTAGGCTCACTCAGCACAATGTCATCAATATAATGTACCACTGTGATATCTTATGGAAGGGACAAACAATGAAGATTCATGCAAATCCTCACAAATTAATGCAAATCCATGCAAATTAAATCATGACTTAGGGCTGAAGAGTTGGTATACCCCAGAGGTGGGGCATCGAAGATATATTACAGGCCTTACTAGCTGAAAGCAACATGCTTCTGATGACCTTTATTAACAAGGATGGAAAAAATAGGAATCTACTGATAAATAGCTGTATGCAAGGTATACAGGTAGCAAGGGATGTGTTAATTTGCTCACAACATTTGGTACGTTTGGTACAGCAGCTATAGTAAGGGCCACTAGTTGATTAAGTCTATAATAACCCACTGTCATTTTCCAAAATCCAACTGCCTTCTGCACAAGTAGGAAAAATGAATGGGAATGTGTTGGGAATCACAACCCCTGCATCTTTCAAGTCCTTATTGGTGGTACTAATTTCTGCAATCTCTCCAGAAAGGTGGCACTGCGTTTGGTTTACTATTTTTCCAGATAGACACAGTTTTAGTGACTTCTACCTGCCTTTCCACCATACTAGCCCTCACTTCACAGATTAGGGTCCTAATATAGGGAATTTGCCAGTCATTGAGTCTATCTATTCCAGTTATGCATTCTGTAACTGGAGAAATGACCATAGGATGGGTTTGTGGACCCACTCTTCTCACTGTGAGTAGGACCTGGGCTAAAAGTCCATAGGTCATCTGACTGCCATAAGCCCCTACTCTGGATGGAGGGCCACAGTGACATATCAGGTTTCCTGGAATCAAGGTCATTTCATCTCTGGTATCTAATAATTCCAAAGGTCTGATTATTTCCTTATCCCCAGTGCACAATTACCCTGGTAAAAGATCAGGGTAAAGAAGTACCCTCAGAGAAAACTGGAAGAAAGATTAACAGTATAAAGTTTTGGCTGTGTATCAGAGTCCTTCTTCAAGGGATCCCAGCCTCCTCTTCATCTAAGGGGTCTGTATCCTGACTCAAATTTGGGAGTTGATTGAGGAATTGTTCTTTTTTTATGATTCAAGCTAAATTTTTCTTTAGTTGACCTAGAACTTTTCTGCTTATACAAATCAAGTAAGATTTAGTAGACAGCCCATTTAGTTCACTTTTAGGAACAACATGATTGACTAACCAATGCCACAAGTCTCTATAGGTCCGACTGTTCTGATTCTTGCTTTGGCTCTTCTGTCCATCATGGCCATGGCACCCTTGCCTCTAGCAGTTGAGTGTTGCCACTTGAACCCTGACACAGCAGGATCCATTTAGTCTCACTGTATTGAGGTTTCCCAGTTCAGTGGTAGCAATTCCCACTCTCAATGGTATCCTGTGATAGCTGTTCAAGCATGAGGGACTCTCTTCACAAATTTATTTTTGTGACCTAACCAAGTTTACATGAAAATAATCATCACATTTTCTCCTAACAAACTGACCATATGTAGGATTTTTCTCACATTTTTAACGAATAGAATTCTTGCCTGATGGCTTGGGAGCTGAAGGTAAGATATTTACCATAGGAAGAAAGTCTTATTTTATTCATAATTGTTTCTTTGGTCTCTTTTTCAATAACACCGTTCATTACTGAAATAATTTCATCTCCTTTATTCTATTTTTAATCTGTCTCATCTTAAGTAACAAAATAAATTATTTGAGGTAGAGTACAGGCACAGTGAGAAGAATACCCATCTGTTGTTTGTTGTTAGGTGCTGTCGAGATGGGTCCAACTCATAGCGACCCTCATAGGGTTTTCAATGGCTGATTATTTTGAGATTGCTTCAGAAGTGGATTGCCACATCTCTCTCCCATTTTTGTGGTGCTGGGGATTGAACCCAGGGCTTCAGAGAGCACAAAGTGCCAGTTTACCAGCTGAGCTAAGTAGAAAACCCAGACACTAAATCAGATCTGCTGTTAATTGGACATGTAACTGAATCTCAGATATTGCCAGCTCTGAGTTGCAAGTTTTCTCCTGTTAAATACTACTCTTCCCACTTCAAAGAGTAGTTTTAATAATCAGATAAAATCCTCCAAGTGGTCTGAGCAGAATAGAATGATGTCTTTCTTATTTATGTTGTTACATGGTAAGACTTTTACTGCTACTTTGACCCTGAATCCAAATACCCTGTGGTTATGGATTAAGAAATATTAAAGACCTATTGGTAACCCTGACTAGTGAGTAAAATACATGGAAGAGATTATTTTATACTGTATCAGTCTTCATGTGCTGACTTCATAGTATGATGTTATGCAATGAAAAGTGGCCCTCAAAATATTGTTGAACCAATGAATGAGTATGTCAGTACTGAAGATACAAATGTTAGTGGGCTTTTGAGTTGCTTGGAAAGCTTGTTAAGACATGTTCTTTACTAGATCCCATTTTCTGAGATTCTGATTTAGAAAGGCTGAAATAGGGCCCAGATAGATATGCTTTAATAGCACCCCACTGATTCAGATATAAATGGTAAGAGAAAAGTTGGTGTAGGGAATTTAATTAAGTCTCTTCTGATCCCAGATTATATCCTGTACCTTAGACTATATACTTAATGTAAGCTTATGTTGTCCCTTTGACATTTTTCCCTAAAAGTGGCACATGGAATAATCTGTTTACCTGAGAATTTGCATTCTAATATTAGCATAACATAGAGGAGAGCTTGGTTCTAATTCATTCAGAGCCTAAGTCTAAGCTTCAATAGTCTCCAGTTGCAGTAAGGTAATTCTGATGGACAGAACTTTCTACATATTAACTATAAGCATCAGAATTCACAGATGTCAACCATAATAATATATGTATTAGAAGAAGTGGAATAGAAACATAATTTTTCAAATAAATAAAATTTTGACAAATTATTTTTCTCTGGGTTCCTGCTTCCCAACATTTAAAGTTGAAACAGATAGCTATTGAAAAGGTTATGAAAAATACAGTGCAAATACATTCAGCAGCAACAGAATAGCATACTAATGATTAATAAACATATTGTGTTACTCTGGCATGCAAAAGTTATGAGCCAGCACAGTGGCTCACAAATGTAATCCCAGTGACTCAGGAGGAGGAGGCAGGAGGATCACAAGTTTGAGGCCAGAGGCAACCTGCATAACTTAGACACTGACTCAAAATAAAAAATAAAAAATGGGCTAGAGGTGCAGCTCAGTGATAGAACACTTGCAAAGTACGTGCAAAGCCCTAGGTTCAACCCTCCAGAAGTGCAAAAAAAAAAAAAAAAGTATTATGTATCAAAATATTCACAATTTCTTCTCACCAGATATAGTTATTTCCTCTGCTATTTACATGTGTTAAGAGATTTATTCAGATTCATTCACACGAAATTTAGAAATAAAGTTGGAGATTTCCATTTTCCAGTCCATATATCTCTATCTCAATCTGATATTGAACCAAGTAAATCATTTGGAAACAAAGTAATTGGCATGTGTGAAGACCTTTAACAAGGCCTTGATTAAAAAGAGATTGATTTAGCATCATGAACTCAGTCCACCAAAAAGACTATTGATTCACGGGATAGCAGTGAAAAATTGCTGCCACACCATTGTACAAGTCACTGTTTGCACCCCAAAGATGATAGTGGTTTATATACATAAACATGTTATTCTTTTGCAGATATGTGGATTACCAAAGCTTCTTAATATCAATGATTAGATATAGTATTTATTAACTAATCTGTTAAAAGGAAAGACACAGAGTTAGTCACTTTATGTAGTGAGATTCCAGGAGCTTAGTCGTTGCTACTTGAGTCAATAATTGTTCTTGACTCATATGGGAAATTACATTTTTAAAAAGGCTAATATGGTTAATTAATTATACACAAATAGATATAATCTGGTAAACTGGAAATGTTTATTTCTTAATGTAAATTACTGATCATAACCTGTGTCAATAAATTGACAATCTTTCAGGAAACATTTTAATGAATATAAATATACTGTTTTAAAATATGCATGTTGGTCTCTAAGAAGAACTAAGTTTTAAATTAAGGCTAATCCTTTCCCTGTCAAAATTCTCTCTATGGGACCTTGTTTCATGGTAGAAACACAGTAAGCCACAATAGCAGTAATTTTTCTCTGAAAAGGCACAATGAGTTCTGTTTTAAAAATCAGCAAAGATTTTAGGCATTTGTAAGAGAAGGTACTTACAGATCTGAGAAAAGTACTTGATATTTGTTTTAAGCTGTGGGTAGTAGCCTTATAAAATGAAAAGAAACAGATGATAACAAAGTACAAGCTGTCAGAAAGACAGTCCATCAAAGTTGCATTTGGAATAACTTCCTATGCCTAATGGTATAATATTACTTTAACAAAGGAAGAAAACACTTTGTTCTTTCTTTTGAGTTAATGTTACTTAAATGTATATTAGCTCCACTTTAAACTTTCTTTCATAATGCCAATTACAACAGACCACCCCATCCCATTTTACATTTTTTCATAGTATTTAATGGAAGTGTAAAATCTACTCTCTGTTCCTTTTATCATAGATAGGGCTAGAATATTTTCTGAACTATTAAGGCTGCTGTTTTCCAGTCATACCTCTGTCATTTAGTTCTTGATATGAGCCATTATTTCAGAATTTATAGGCCAATGCAATTTATTATTAACTTGCTTTGTGTGGGGGGCAAACACCTATGTTTATTTACCCATTAACAATTAATTTTGATTTCCTTTTCACTGGTGTGTACCCCACCTTAAGCTGTAGTAAAAGCGTGGGGCTAGGAGAAAGTTGTAAGGATCCCCAAATCCAGAAGCCTGCCTGTCTTCTAAGGCCTGCCTCAATCAGGAAGAGAATCCCAAATTTTGGCTTGTATATGATGTTACATAAAATGTAGGCCATATAACAAGAATATCTAACAATACAAAATATGAAACTACTAAGATAACTCCAGAAAGCTTTTACTTTTGTTGGTGAGTGAGCAGTAAACCAGTCATGTACTCTGAAACTGCCTTTTGAGTCAAAAGTACAAAATTGGAGATGCAGAAATCCAAGAAGGTGCTTGGGGTAGTGGTGATGATTAAGCAATGGGTTATGAGTAAGTGCAACGTGTATTCTCAATGCAAAGCATGACTGTAGAAAATAATTCCTAAAAAGAAGGCAAGGAGTCCCAGGCTAGAAGCACAGGTAACACTAAATTGTGGAAACTTCACAGAAGAAGTAGGTGTTCATAGGGACTGGATATTGTTGAGCAAAGGAACACTGCTGATCAGCAGGGGCCCACTGGAGTGTGTTTCAGTGGCCCAGGCCAGGGCTAAGGAGGAGATGGCAAGGCAGTAGTGGTTTCCGCATTTGAGTGCAAATCTGAACCCTCAAAGATGTTTATTTACTAAAATTGCAATTTCGAGCCCCCAGCTCTCGCCTCATTCTGATTCAGTAGATGTGGATGCCATTGTCCACTGATTATATGTGAAAAACAGTAACCTATTGAATACTGACACTGATGTAAAGTGGATGTGGGTTACTAGCCTTGATCTAAGGCAAGTTAACATATGAGATGTGATCAAAAGATACAGTGAATGTTTAAATTAGAAAAAAATTATTACAGTAAAAGACACCTTGCCATTAATCCCCCTCAAAACCCTCCCCCTGGCTTGAAACACACTTCTCCCATTGTTCTTGCCCCTTTCTGGACATCCTCTTTCATGATTGTCTGTAGGTGTGCTGTCATGGCTGCCTTCGTGTCCTGGATGGATTAAGAACATTTACTTTCATGGTTATTTGCACTTTGAGGAAGAGCCAGCAGTTGCACAATGCTAGATATGGTGAATCAGGTAGATGAGGATACACTGTAATGTTTTTATTTGAGAGAAACTGCCATAACAAAAGCAATGTATGACATGGAGCCTTGCCATGATGGAAGAAGAAACTAAAGATATGAAAGAGGACTGCTAGAACTGCTTCAGAAAGTGGCAAGAACGACAGGGTAAGTGTGCTTGAAGCCAGGAGAATACTTGGGGTTAATAAAGCCAGGGGTTAAGGGCCAGGTGTCTTTTACTGTTTCAAAAAATTTTTAATGGAAACATTCACCCTATTTTTTAATCACATCTAGTGAAGAGGGGCTGCCTCTTCATTTGTGAAATGCATTGCCTGGAGGATTTTTAAAAACCATTAGGCATAATCTGGCACACTTACAATGGAGTCAAAGAGGCTGAATTCAGGGATGAGTGGAGGAGACATTGGAAGAAATTTCTATTTTTTTTCCTCTTATACACTTGCCATGTTCTATCCCGATATTTGTGTACATAACTTTTCTGCTTGACAAGTTCTAGAAAGCCAGAGACATTAGTCATCATTTTGTGCTCCAGGTGATATAACTGAATGGATAAGTTCTGTCAGATCTTTTTTCTAGCTCTGTTTGTGTTCATCATCAATTTCCTATGATACCCTTGAGCTCACTGAGGGCAGGGCAACAGGTTCACTTCATATCTTTAGTGTCTGGTAAAATCGCAGTGTCTAATCAATTATGCTTAACTGAATGAATAAGTGAACAAGTAGATGAGTAAGTGGGTATTTGGAAGATGAAGAGAGCATCAAAAGTAGCTGGATGCTAAGGCAGGTCTCCAGCCTCTGACATTCTGGTCTCCAGTGATTCTACCAGACAAAATCTGAGCAACTTTGCCTGTCTGCCTGAAGTGCATGTCCCTGAGATGCTGTCGGAACTAACCAGCTTGGAACAAATTTCTGTGAAATCATTTGAATAAGCTTAGCCTTTAAAGTTCAAATTCAGCACCACTTCGTATTAATGCTAATAAGATGCTACCTCATGTCATCTTTCTTTCCTGCTCATTGAACAGGGATTTAAAAATACCACGTAATGTGTGAATTGTTAATATCATTCTAGAATCCATCATTTTGGGGAGAGAAAGTGGACAAAATAATCTTTCTTGATTTTGTCTCTCATAAGTTTCACAATCAACCATTTGATTATTTTCAGCTCAATCAGACATCAGGGGCACTGGTGAAAAAAGAATATGCAGGGATAGCCAAATGATAGAGCAGATGATAAGCAACATGACGTCTACTATCTTCACAATAACTGTTGGAAAATATAAGTTGGAAAATAAGTTGGAAAATATATTGGTTGAAAATAAGTTGGAAAATAAGTTGGAAAATATAAGTTGGAAAATAAGTTGGAAAATATATTCATTCACTTATTCAGTTGCTGGTTTAGTATATACTATGTTCCAGGCACTGTTCTTGGTGAAGGGGATGCAATAAAGAACAAGATAAGGTGCATTGTCTCTCATACTGTAAGAGTTCTTATTATTTTGCGGTACTGAGTGGTCTGACCCAGGACCTTGTATATGCTAGGCAAGTGCTCCACCACTGAGCTGTATCCTCAGACCCTTTTTATTTTTTATTTTGACACAGGGTCTCGATAAATTGTACAGGTTGCCTCTGGCCTTGAGCCTCCCAAGTTGCTGGGATTACAAGTGTGTGCCATGGCATATGGCACTATTAAGCTTTTAACAGCTGAAAGTACTTTTAAGTTCATTGATAGCTCTTGAAATATTCTAAACTCAGGATGACAGTAAGGGCCATGTAGTATCCCTGGAGTTTCCTTTGGGTAGTTCCTAAGAGTGAAATGAATGGCTCAGGCAATTGCAGATTTTCCTAAGGAATTCAGAGATATTTTGCCTGCAACTAACATACCATTCTAACTTCAGCATTATTTCACAGAAAAAAAATATATATGTATATACCAATATAATCTGAGCTTCTCTGCTTCCACCAATTTCTGACCCAAACTCTGGCACTGACATCAGGAAAAATACACTAGGTAGAGTGGTTTTAAACAGTTTTAGAGACTGTATTTCTCTTTTCTGAGCATCTACTGCATGATTACCTTCTGATGAATGCTTTTCATGGGTGCAGCCCAGAGATTATGTACAAACAGGGAATAATATCAATAATAATAATATAGAACTCTGACCGCCAACCCACAGCAATCAGCACATGAAACCAACCTCTTATTTCCAATGAACAACCCAGGAAGCCAGCCTACCAGAAATCAGAGAGCAGGAAGCCAGATTGCTATCTCCAGTGACAATCAAAGAAGATAAACAATAATTTCTGCAATGTTGTTGTTGTTGTTAGGTGCCGTCGAGTCAGTATCTGACTCATAGCGACCCTCTGTACCACAGGGGAAACACTATTGTCAGTGCTTCTCTGCTGTTCATAGGGTTTTCAATGGCAGATTGATTTTTGGGAGGGGGTTGCCAGGTCCTTCTCCCAATTCCTGTAATAGTTGTACTCAAATAGCTCAGAGCTGATTAATGACTGGCAACTTCCCTGATTTTTATCCTTTCTTACAATGTAGAAGGCCAATAACGTGCCCACTAGCAAATCACGTAGGCTACCCTGCTTCTAGCTCACTTACTTACAGCTTCTCCACACCAGCAGCTTCCAATCAGAGCTCACAGTGGGCTTCCCTTTTCCTGCATTCCAACCCAGCTTTCCAACTCCAGTGCCTGCCTGTCTTTGAGTCTCAGCTAAAACACAAGTGATGGTGGTTGACTTATGTATTTCCATGTAACTATAATGCCCATTTTATAGATAATGGAATTTATAGAAGTTAACTTTTAAATGGGCTAGGATTTAGCACAGTTGGTAAGGGTGCTGCTCTGCAGTCTCTGAGGTCTCAAGTTTGATTCCCAGCACCACAAAAATGGGAGAAGCGCCTGGCAATCCATTCCCAAGGCAATCCCGAGACAGTCAGCCATGGAAAACCCTATAAAGGTCGCTATGAGTTGGATACCAACTCGACGGCACCTAACAACAATAACAACAACTTTTAAATATGGCCACAAGAACAGCAAAGCAAGAGTTTGAACCTTCTCTTACCTATTCCAGAGTTGCCCCATTAACCAGTGGCTAAATGTAGAAATGAGAGGGTTTTCCCTCTGCTAAACCTAATTTGGGCTGGGATTTAGCTCAGTTGGTAGAGCGCTGCGCTGCAGTCTCTGGGGACCCATGTTCAATTCCCAGCACCACAAAAATGGGAGAAGGGCCTGGCAATCCACTCCCAAGGCAATCCCAAAACAGTCAGCCATTGAAAACCCTATGGGGGTCGCTATGAGTCGGATACCGACTCGACAGCACCTAACAACAACAACAACAAACCTAATTTATAATTCTGAGTGCCTTCCTCTTTCCTTAAAAGCAAGTAACTCCTGGAATAATGGCATCAGACTACAAGCCTGTCAGTTCAGCAGACAAATTAAATTCAGAAGCAGTGTGAAGAGTTCAAGGTGATGTCTAGGGTGATAATGGTGGTTGGAATTCTATATTTTAGTACAAATTGAATCTATGAAGAGGTCTGGAGTCCAGTAGGTGCTGAGACTTGAGTTGCTTGTGAGGAAATAATTCTCTAATTCATTGCCATGATTGCATGGGACCACAGCACAACCAATCTGCATCCCAATGACTGAATTAGGATTTTTTGCTTACTAAGTGTGGGCCTCTAGGTACTTAAATGCAACATGCTAGCTTGAGGATGTAAAATTTTGGCATGTACATATGTACTAGTTTAGAGTTCTGGGTAAAGTCCCTCATATAATGCTCAGAAGTCAAGAAGAAGAGTTGATTAAGGATAACAACAACAAAAAATTTTTTTAAGAATCGTTTTGTTTTAGTTACTGTTTTTCTTTCCCCCTTTCATCATCTCTGGCTACTCAATTCTAAATGGAGTGAAAGTACAAAGGCAAGAGGCTTCAAATTTACATAAACTTACTCTCCATCTCTTCTGAAATCCTGAAGTTTTATGTCTAAATGTGTATGAATCTCCTGCATAAGAGGAAATGCCATGCATTGAAATGGATTCTGCAAACAAGCCCAGGCAAAGTCTCTGCTTAACATTCCAGCTCAGTGCTAGGTGAAGCCCATGCTGCCCCCACGTTTGCCACCTCCAGGGGAGCACACTGGCTGCAGCTATTTCTGTATAGAAACTCTGGACAAGAAAGGGGGAGCTGGCTCACGGCTCCACTGCACACCTATGGTGTTTGGCATCCCATAGACAATTCCCTCAAGATCCACCCCTCCCCAGAGCAGCCAAAGAACGTCATCAGAAATGATAAGCAGGAAGAACTGTGAGCCACAGAAAGAAAGATTTTACATTTCATTCTTTTTCTTTTCATTCTTTTTCTTTTTGTTTTTAAGAAGGAGCTCAGAACACAACATCAAAGGAAGCACTGGGGAATTGGGAACACTGTTAGGCTGTAATGAGATCTGAAAGAAACCACCTCAGTATGTGCAAATGGTAAAAGAAGTAAGGGGATTGAACTAAAGAGATGAGAGGAAGGAGGAGAAGAAACTGAAATTGTATTTTATGAAGAGAAGGAAAATAAACTGAATAGTGTCCAGTTATACACATAAAACCAGAAACTTTGATTTACAGAATATCCATGTAAAATAAATCTAAAATTTAAAAATCTAAAATGGAAAAAATTCTCCCTTCATTTTCTTGAGAAAATCTTTCTATTTTTCTATCAAATATAAAGTTCCAGTTGGGGCTGGGAATGAGCTCAGTAATAGAGTGGTTGCCTAGCATGTTCAAAGCCTTAGGTTGTTCAATCCCTAGCCCTACGCAAAGGAAAAAGTCATAGTAATAGAGAAGTGGAGAGGTATATATGGAAGTAACATTAATAGTAAGAACTAATATGAGGGGCAAACCACTCCTCAATGATCCTTTCCATTTGAAGATAAGAAAAGCTATTTGCTTCCCTTTCATTGTGCTTGTGACTCTCTTTCATAGCAACAACAAATTAAATATATAAAATATAATAGAGCACCTGGTGTGGCAGTGCACGCCTATAATCCCAGCAGTTCAGGAGGTGGAGGCAGGAGGATCGCAAGTTTGAGACCAGAGACAGTCTGCATAACTTAGTGAGACCCTGTCTCACAAAGTGAAAAAATGGACTGAGGGTGCAGCTCAGTGGTCCAGCACTTGCAGAGCATGCAAGTGAGAGGCCCTGGGTTCAGCACCCAGTACTGCAAAAAAAAAAAAATATATATATATATGTGTGTGTGTGTGTGTGTGTGTGTGTGTGTATGTGTGTATGAATACATGTATATATGTATACATATATGTATACATGTATATATGTACATATATGTATACATATATATACACACATATATAATAGAAAAATTGCTTCATGTTATTAGTAAACAAACAAGTCACAGGAGATGTGTAATAGCCATCTTTTTAGAAGAATTTTCAAGACCTGAACTCACAAACAGAGTCTGCCAAAATTTTAAATTATAAGCACATATTGTTGAAGGAGGGCTGGGGTTTACCTCAGTTGGTTTAGCTCAAGAGTACTTGCTATGTGTTCTCTGAGGCCCTGGGTTTGAGTCCCACCACTGCAAAAACGGGATAAGGACCTGGAAGCCCACTCCTGAAGCAATCCTGAAACAATTAGCCATCATAAACCCTATAAATAGCAGAGACGCACTGACATTAGTGCTGGGTATAGCACAGTGATGGGGAATGTTTTGTTCCCTTGTATACAGGGTTGCTATGAGTTAGACTCAACTCCGTAGCATCTAACAACAACAACCATAACACCATTGTTGAAGGATATTTCTCTGCCTTTGCACACTGAAGAGTTATGATATTTTTGGTTTTGATGGCATGGTGGACATTTATTTTGTGGCTTTCTAGTATCTCTCCCCTCCTACTAGTCCTCACCTCCTTTGGGACCAGCACTTTTCCCCCCACTGTGGGAATCTTCCCAGGGTTGTTTCTCAAAACGTTCAGCTCCACTTAGCTAAGAGATACAATGTCTAACTTTAACTAAAGGGACCCAAATTCTACAAGATATATGTGTAATTGTTTCATCTAGCTGTAGTACACTGGCTAGGTAATCCAGGAAATAAATACTTACCTTCTTCATTACAAAAAGCAAGACCTTGATAACTCTTAGGAAACAGAAAAGGACTTCTTGTCCCTTATATGGCTGGTTCTTCAGCCATTTCTTTGGTTGTATGGCTACCCCATTTACTTCCAGTAAATTCTCTATTTAGATATCTATAGTAGACAGAATTCTAAGATGACCTTTGGTGATCCATGCTCTCTGTATATTCTCTCCCCTTCAGAATAGATATGGAATGGATTACACTTGCTAATCAATAGAATATGATGAAATATGATGATATTTCCATGACTATTACCTTATTCAGCAAAAACAAGGGATTTTACAGGTGTTAATTAAAATCCTTACCTGACTTTAAATATTTGAAAATGGAAATTATCCTTGGTGGGCCTGGCATAATCAACTGATCCCTTTAAAACAGGGATTGGTTTCTTGAAGACAAGGATGCTTCTTTGAAGAAGCAAGCTTCCATGAGTTCAGACAACTGTCTGAAATCTGTGTGGTAATAATTACATGATATATTAAGCTACTAAATTGTGAATTGTTTGTTATGCATCAATAGAAAATTAGTCCAGTTGTTTTAGTTGATTTTCTTTGCTTTTAATTAAAGAACTCTCATAAGATGCTTGATCTCCTTATTAAACATTTCTAGGCTGAAATCTGTGAACACTTTAAAATCAATAAACAATACCAGTTGCATTTATTTTGGATTAAATGTCACAAAATATGTTGGTTTCTGCTTATCTACAGTTTAGATTAAAATAGTCCTCCCTTACTATGATCAGCTAACCCAAATATGT